>ARYC01018438.1:0-50523 GCA_000711775.1 Oxytricha trifallax
TAATAGATATATATTATAAAAACTCGGGTTTGAGTGATTTATTTTTTAAATATAAATTAAGCGCTTAAATAACATTTTTTTGGGTTTTTCTTTTTTCTATTCAATCCTCATACTCTAAATGGGAGAAATTAAGAGAGAGGTGAGCTTTGCCTCTATTTTCCCTCCAATTTTCCACATCTAGAGATGCTGTCTTATATATGTGTTTTTTAAGCTTGATTTCGTTCAAGCGAGAAGAATACTCAGAATTTCTTACTTCAAATCATCGGTGATCATAATACTTTCGCTTTGTGATAATCTCCCAAAAGGTTAATTCATTAGGTCGGTAATTGACGGTCGTTGGTGAGCCTAAATGTTAAGACTGGACCAAATAACGTGCAACCCATCTAATGGAATTCCTTACTGAGAGGTGTTTTATCTAGTAAAGAATTATTAGAACCTTCCATGACAGATGTATCTGTAGAAAGGGCCACTTTGATCAGCGGAGGCAAAAGGAACATTTTAGAACCTACCATTGATCATCGTCGATGTGCTGATCTCTCCACTTTCATCATCGTCCTCTTTCTTTTGAGGAGGCTCTTTGGAATGGGTTTCAGTTGGGTTAGCTATGGCATAGCTATTTCGTCGAAGGATGAGATTTCGTCTTCCTGTTGAAAGAGTGGGAGGGTTGAGGGGGTTACTAAGATGGGATTTGGTTGTCTTTGTTGTAAGATGTGATGAGATTTTGAGATTACATTTCTAAATATATTTCTAATAATCTTTAATTGTAAATCCCTTTAATATGAATAAAGCAAGTTTGTGACAGTTGTAATTAATATATAATTAACTTGAATGTATAAATTTCTCAAATTACCTAATTTTATGTATTTTATTAATATTAATATAGCTATTTATAGTAATGTTTCTATTACTTTTCAAGATCTATAATTAGAAATCAATTAAAACACAAAGAAAATAAATAATGCATTTTTCACTGGTTATTGACCATAATAGTACACTCTAAAAATTTCTAATTTTATTTCTTTATACTTTAATTTAATAAAAAATATAAAATAAAATTAAATATACCACAAGTTAAAGTTTAAAGATTTTTATAGTTTATAATGTCAATCAACTAATAATTATATTTTATCTGTAAATTTTCATAATTTTGATAATTAGAAAATTAAAATATATAAACTTAATCTTATTCTATCTCTAAAATAATTCAAATGAAATCTGCTAATTATGTTAATAAAATATTATAATAGCTAGCTTTAAGGGAATAGGATTGATTTTAGTTTGATTATACATTTATTTGTGCTTTTTTAAAAGTTGCAGGTACGAAATAACTATCAGAGAGATTGCTGCCAGCTAAGCAAGGCACTAAATCGAAATCTATAAACCCCATTGAATTTAATTATCTGAAAACTTAAGATGTTACCGATATAGTGTGATTATTTATTTACTTTAACAAATTTTAATTAAAATGCTTTATTTGCTTAACATTTATGAATTTTTATCACAATGGAGTTTTGGGGTTTACTAGCAGTGATTCCTTAGCCTGCTACTCGCAAACCTTTACTAAGCGTACTAATACTCAATGATTGATGCAACTGTCTTCTTTTTTAATTGGATTTTCAGTTCCCCATTTTATAATAATAGTAAAGAACTTTAATTATAAAATAAATCACTGTGAAAATGTTTTCATTGGATTGATTCTATAACTGATATCATAACGGTTTCTCGCATGATTTTAGATCTGTCAACGTAAGTGAAAATGCGCTCATTTAGTGGAGACATTGCGAGTACTTAATCTCTTTAAGTTTCAAATCCATTCAATTTTAATTACAAGTAATAAAGATACCCAATAAAATATATCTAGATACAATTTTTGTAAAATTAAAGGAAATTAATATGCAATGCTATAAATCAAATATGATTATATATGGGCATTTGTTTTTGAAATGCATTTGTTATGATTCTAAAAAAATCACTTATTTTTACTAAATTTAGCTTTCATTTTGGCGTGTTTTCTTTCTTATCTTATGGCAAAGTTCAACTGCTTATATTCATCATCAAAGTATATTGAAAATCTAGTGGTGAAAAATATCATTAATTTTCCTTTCAAACACTTAAGAAATTGGGAATCTCATTTAATTAAATATAAATTATTGAAAATTAATGATGAATAGAGAAAATATATCAGGGTGAGTTCTAAATTTTGCAAATAACATTTTAGAACAATGTTAATAATTATCTTAAGTTAGAGTCCATTTTTCTTTGAAGTTTAGAGGAAAAACATAAGATTATTTTCGCGTTACTTACCAAAATCGAGCTTCTCTTGAATCTCTATCGCTTTCTGCTTCTATTTATTGTTTTCATTGACATTTTCCTGCAATCAATTAAGATTCATGAATTTTTAAGAGTGAAAATCTAATACTTTTCAATATTATGTACTTATGATGCCTATTAATTTTTAAGCAAAAATTAAATAAGCAAAAAGAACTTGATGATCTTCGGAATCTATGAAATTATAGGGTGGAGGTAGTCATATTACACACCCCTTGATGTTGTTTTCTCACGTAAAGTTGTTTTCCTCATGCTCTACTTGAACAGTTCTTTGTTTAATTTTAATTTTATGTTTTTATTAAAATATATTTTAATTGAATAACAATCGAGCTTTTTTTCATGTTATAATGTATCAATTATTTTGGAGAAATTTCAATTTTAATTTATATTAATATGGGAAAATAAAATACTTAAAATCATTTAAATAATACTTCCTCATGTCATTGTCCAAGTCAATTTCCAATCTCTTAATTTAGTCATCTTTCTCATCAATCGAGGCAATTATTGCTTAAATTTTAGAATTACATTCTTATTCGATACTCTCCATGTCTTTCAGATCAACTTACAGTTATGCGCATTTTTATTGTAAATCTGAGTTTGAGTTACTACCACTACTCAATAATTAATATATAATAATTTATGTTCAATAATTTAGCATGAAATAATTTGAAATTTTTTCATAGAATTCCTATATTAATACAAAATTAAATAAATTACTGTCAGTTATATCGCTTTTAGTTTATTGTTACAACATCTATTAAAGTTGTAACTGTTGTTTAAATTAAGCATTTGCAATACTTTTAACAGTAATTTCTATTTTACGCTGACTTTGAAGTTTCAAAAATCTAAGTGCTAATATTCTGCTATTAATATTCTATTAATTGATATCAGTATTATTTTCAATTAAACTTTCATATATGCCAGATATTTTAATTTTCATATATTTCTCTATTTCTTAAATTATAAATGATACTATCTAATGTTACTCCTATATTTATTTATTTTATATATTAATATATATTTATATAATCAATCTATAATAATTATTATTATATAAATGTGGCTTAAGGGATAGGTTGGCACTTAATTTGTCTTTTCAGCATTGAATCTTTTCCCTAGTCTCTCGTCTCTTTTCTGATTCTCAACTGGCCTTCATCATCATAAACATCCACATTAAACTGCCTCAATTACTGAGTCTTGCTTCTTGAAGTGCTTCGATGGTGATAATTGGATTTTATGATATAGTATATGATATACTTGGAATTTATTTTTATAAACGTCTAATATAGACTATTGTGAGCTAAAGGGAGGGGGCATTTTATAGACATTATACTTTATTTTAAGAATTTTGAATCAAACTGTCGAGTTCAGCAGCCCCACTCACCCCCTAGTCTATACTGCTTTATCTTAAAGTTCTATGTGCACTTAACCCATTAATCACTCCCATCCCTGAGGCAATGTTAATTGGTAAATTCCTTTGATATAATTTCTATTGATTTTATTGAATTACTCCGTTATGTTGCTACTACTAAACTTCTTGAAAATCAATGGATTAGATCTTACTGCTGCTAAGAGGCTGTCAATTTTTGATTGAATAAATTGGTAAACGAGACCTGTTAATTATTTTGGATTTTCCTATTAATTATTTCTGTTTAGATCTGCTGGTGATAGTTGCTTCCTTGTGATTACTCTTTAATATTATTGATATTTTTAAAATATAGATTGGATTAGTTGAATATTATGCTAATTTAATTATAATAATTAATATATCATAAAATCAAATTCAACTTAGTCTTAGGCTTATCTCAGTATATCTAGAGGGTCAAACATCATATCATTTAAAGGGTTTTTAAACTTTTTGCTATTTAAAAAGATTATTCAGGTTTTTGGTTGATTAACTTCTTTCAATAAAAATATTTTGATAATATGTGATTATTTAAAAATTAAATCGTTAAAAATTATATATTTGAAGTATTCTGTAAATTTATGTCAAACTAATTGTGCCAGTTATTATACAGGTGTTAAAGTATTGTTGATTATAAAAACAGCAATAGAATATATTATAACTTCTTTAATTTGTCAAAAATATTTATTAAAGACTCCATTATTATTACCAATAAAGCCCAACTTCACGCTAAAAAATATTAATTACTATTATTCATAGGTTTTTGCATTTGATTGTTTAATTGCTGTTAATTTTATTGCTTCGTTTGGTTATAATTTATAATATATAATAAGCAATTATTATAATTATTTTAAAGAAAATTATCACTTTAAGAGTAATTTTGAGGGTTATGGGAGTACTGGAGTTATTCTTGGGAGAAACTGGTTTTGCGCATGCTATTGCTGTCAAGTAGATAATATATTATTTAATAATAAATAAATAAAATTATTATTACTAAACTTGAAATGGATTTCTTTAATTCAGAAAATCTATTTAATTATATTGTTCAATAAATTATATTTTAAATTTTAGATAATTTTGGTAGAGTTTGCTTGAAAAATTGTTGATTATTATTGTGGAGAGTGAGAGTATTGTCTTCATTATTAAATTCGTTGTTTCTCTCACTTTTAGCGAATTAATGACTATTTTTATTATTTACACTGACGATTAAACTATTGTGTTGCTCTTTAAATGCTGGTTAAAAGATTATTATAATACATTTATTCTATAAAGTTATTAATAATGAATTTCATAATATATTAAATGGGTAGATATTATTTAAAGTTTTTTAACAAGAGCAATTCTAATTATAAACTTATTAGAATGTTTGGGTGGATTAATTGTAAGCTACTTTTTCTAAGAGCTTAAAAGCAGAGGTTCCACTTACCCACTGACTGCTATTGATTGAGTAGTCATTGTTTAATATTGCTTCTTTTAATTTCGCCTATTTTACTTTGATAACTTTTGTGCATGATTTAAACCATCGCTGCTGCATCAAAGAATTCTTTGAAATTATAAATTTCAATTTCTTATTTTAATAAAACAGTAAAGATTTATGTTTAGACAGTCATAAGTAATCTATTGGGGGGGGGCAACACCTGAACCAGTAAATTATTTTCATATTTCTACCCTCTTTAAAACTCTGTAGATACATGACTAAGGTCAATTAAGGGTCAATTAACATGAATTAAGCATGAAAAATGGGTATAGCCAGTTCCATCAGATCTAAAAGATCAAGTTTATACATAAAAATAATCATATAAATATGCACTTTTTAATTATTTTTTTTCCAAAAAAATTGTAATTTTAATTTTAATTTTGAATTATCTAATTGTTATATATGTTAAATTCCAACGATTCATCCATATCAAATCAAGATAGTTTTCTAGCTCATATCATAATATCTCTTTAAGTTTATATGGATGAATCTTTGGAATTTAACATATATAACAATTAGATAATTCAAAATTAAAATTAAAATTACAATTTTTTTGGGAAAAAAATAATTAAAAAAAGTGCATATTTATATGATTATTTTTATGTATAAACTTGATCTTTTAGATCTGATGGAACTGGCTATACCTATTTAATATGCTTAATTCATGTTAATTGACCCTTAATTGACCTTAGTCATGTATCTACAGAGTTTTAAAGAGGGTAGAAATATGAAAATAATTTACTGGTTCAGGTGTTGCCCCCCCCCAATCTATTTAAGTAAATAAATTTACTGTGGATGAGAAGTAATGGCGATTTATATCAAGATTTTAGTTTTTAATGCAATTTACTGTTTAAGTTTTACTAAGTTTTAATTTACATTGGACTTGTGTGATATTTAGCATCTATGGCATCCTAACTGGCTACCCTAATTGGCATGGCATCGATAAAATTGATTTATTTGGATACTACACTACTTTCTCTTCTCTTGGATTACTAATGGCGAGATGCTTGATTGGAGGCGTGGACTCTTTAAATGGGTAAAATTGATTTCTTTATAAAATAGGCAAGAAATATAGGTACATAGTACAAAAGATCATTAAATATATATCTTCATCTTAAACTAAACATTCATGATCTAAACAGGTTGATTTCTTGACTGTTCATTTTAACTTTTGCCTTTAATATTCTCTGAAAAGCTTATTATTTTAAGTCTTGTTATTATTTAACTATATGGGATGATAAAAGTTTGTCTTTGTTAAATCGAAGTTTTGATTTAGGCTTTAATAGTTGTGATGGAAACAGATATCTGACAAATCTAAGTCAGATTAGCTTTTAAAAGACTGCTGCTAGGATTAGTGATGATGAGCATTATTCCTGAAACATTAAAATTATTTTAAAAATCAAATTATATTAATATTACAAATAATCTAGAATTTTTTATATATATGTAAGTAGATTTATTGATTAAGAAATGATTTATCTCTCAATGTTTCATTCTTTTTTAATTTAATTATAGATATTAAACATGCTAAAATAATTTTTTAAAAAATATTCTTATTTCAATTACTTTACAATAACATTAGCATTTAATTAGTTCTTCAAGCTATTTATTACAATCTTACTAGCGCTCCTTCCTTCCTGGATATTTTTGACATTATTAATAATCTACCTTTTCCTAATTTACTTGGCCTAAGCCGGTAACTGATTATTTCTGGCAATTTATTATTGTTTTAGAATTATTTACCAGCCACTACTAACGAACCATCCCCTTCTCTGCCTTGTGATTAAGTGGTGAGTGTTCTGTTTGACATAGATTATTGCTATTCAATCACTTAGAGATGGTTTTAGTTTGATGTTAAGAAAGCCTACTTGTGAATTATTTACCTTTCGTTTGCGCATGAATTGTTTGACTGTTTTTGAGAAGACTATAGCTTTTTCATACAGGTTAAATTTTCTTTTCTCCGTTCGTTCTGTCGATCATAGATAAATGATTTAAATAAGTGAAAAGCTAAATACATTATGTTAAATTATTAGAATAAGAGGCTGGAAAATTAATGAGTATATCAATTTTTCGTAGAGCTAGCAACCTTAATTAAAAGCTTTTGAAAATTTTGGGGAGTTAACGTTATTTTATACTATAAAGTTTTGTGTTGTATTGCTAGTTCCTTATGTGTTGTTAAGTTAATTTTACAAAACATTCAACACAGCCATTTTTATTTATATTTTAATTGTAGATTAAAGAGTTTTTATGATAAATGAAGTAATCTACTTATTTAATGACTCCTCCTATAATAATTTATTCATTAAGATAAATTTACAATATCTTTATAATTAGCCATTTTACTATTACTAAGTGCTGCCCCTTAATTAATGTAATTCAAAACTTAAGAATTTAAAAAGAAACCACTTGCCCCTACAGATTTATTATTCTGATTTTGAGGTCTATTTGGTATCATAATATTCAAACTATCTCTCTAAAATACAATTCTCTGCTTACTATTTTATTGAAAATTATAATGATTCTGCTTACTCTGTTTGTTAATTCTTTACATCGTTAATTTCCTATAATTAAAATTATAATTAAATAATGATATTTAATAAAGCTATTTAAATTGAAAATTTTATTAAATTACTTACTATGATTATAGTTTTCCTTCACTTTACTGTTAGATTATGAATTATTCACAGGAGTTTTAGAATAATTTCATATTCCTGTTTTTATCGTTTACAGGAATTTTATCTTTTTGCGCTTGATTTTATACCATTTTTTAAAAAATAGTGAATTGGATTTCTTTTTTAGAAATTGATCTAAAAAAAAAAATATTTAAATTTATATAAAATTCTTAAATATAATATGTGAAAAATTGGTTAATCATAAATTTTTGACACCAATCTCATTTTTATGTGCTCTGGTTGATCTACTGTTGTTTTGATTCAAATTTTAAGGACTTCTCTGTTTAGGAGACTTAATTTAAGTATTTTGTCAAGTTTGCTCCTTTTAATAGCTCTTATCTCTAATATTGAGAGAATCCTGCAATTATCTCAATTTTTATTAAGAATTTATTACTTCTTGCTTCAGGTTTTATAGCCTAGCGAACATTTCTTCTTGATTTTGTTATGAAATGTTTGAAATAAAAATATACAAAATGATCTTTAAAATAAATTTCACAATATTTAATATTTATTTATAAGAGATAAGAGGCAGCAATTTAATTATAGTCCTCAAGCCTTGGTGTAAAGAAATTTAAGTTTCCTACTAATGAACTAAAATTTAATTGATTTTAAATGAAAAAATATGATCCCATTTTATTATAGGCCAGCATCTTTTTAGATTGCTTTTATGAATTTTTCTTAATCGAGTAAATCAAATTTGATTTTAAAATTATGATTTATTTTTAAACATCTTTTCATTTATGATGAGAGGAGATACGCTGTACATTAGTTTAATTATTTGACTAAAGCTTTATTTCAATGCTTCAGCCATTTTTAATATCTGAAATTTCTAATAAATTTATTGAGAAGCAATAATTTTGTATTACTAATAAAAACTTTTGTTTTAAAATCATGTCCCATTAAATTATATAAAATACTAAATCTAACATTCTTTTAAACTTTTCTAAGAGTGTATTTTCTACTCTAATTGAATTTTTAAGAGAGAATAATTTGAGATATTTATTAAGTTTTAATGCAATTTTAAGTTTTAGAATTCATTTTAAGTTTTTTGCTTTTCTATATTAAAGGTCTATAATTTCTTATATTTTATGCTGTACTTATTTCTGTTTAATTTTTAATGTTTTGATAACTAGTATTTTCTCTCATAATTATAATCAAGTATGGGGTTTTTAATGTTAAAAAACTTTCATTTATTTTTTTTAAATAAAAAAGCACAAGCGCTGATATGACCTGCTATATTTATAGTACCTAAATTAGATTTAATGCAAGTGCCTACAAACTACGACTCAACTTATCCCTCTTCGGATAAAAAATATGCTTATTCTGCAGGCAAGCCTGAACGCGATCCAAATCCAAGATAATATAAGAAAATCTTTGATAAGCACTACATTTAATGGTATAAAATATTAGTGTATTTTCTCAATTTTATATAATTATATCTCTTCTTAATTTTTACTGATAGAAATATTTATAAATATATATTTATTGATTATGACTTTTGCTAGATATTTAATGAAGCAAGAAAAAGAGAAAAAAATTTACATTTTTTAAATAAACACATCTAAATAAGTCA
Organism: Oxytricha trifallax; assembly: GCA_000711775.1. NCBI lineage: Eukaryota > Ciliophora > Spirotrichea > Sporadotrichida > Oxytrichidae > Oxytricha > Oxytricha trifallax. Next base: position 9,456 of record ARYC01018438.1, read on the forward strand.
AAAATTTACATTAAATAAAGCAATAATAATGCTCCCTCATAAAATCCACAGATAATTAATGAAATGAAGATTATTTATTAAATGGAAATAGAATTAATAATAATCATAAGTAAAAAATTCAAAATAAATATATCAACTATTTTAAAAGAGCAATTACTTTGATTATTCAAAGACTTCAATGTAAATTGAAATTAACTTATTTAGTATGCCGTTTTAGTATATTGATTTTTATATAAATATAAATACTATTTTATTTATATAAATTTGAGAATATTAAACTATTAATGAATAATATCTTATTTTCAAATAAGATATATTTTGTATATCTATTAATTAAAACATTTTTATAAATAATCTAATTCTTTTGTGTAAAACCCTGCAAACTAAACAATTCTATCAATAAAATGACTCTAAAAAAGTAGCATAGTTATTTTGGAAGATCACTGCTTAACCATACTTTAAATCAATCGCAGTAATACCAAAAACAAATGAGTTAACACATTACTGATTGAAATGTGGGGAATTTAAAATGCAAAATAAGATTTTTAATTTATATTGTTATAAAATCCAATTAATATATTAATTGAATTTTATATTTATCATTTAATATTTTATTCTCAAATTAAGTAAGCATGCTAACATGTGATTTTATGATATTTATCGTAAATTTATCAGAATAAATTATAAAATTATAAATACATAATTTTATCATCTTAACTGGCTTCTTTTGTACTACATTTATTGTAATTTATTGAATTATTATATATATAATTTGATTAAACTAGAGGGTATTACTAATTTTTAAGATCTTTTGCTTTGCTATTAGAAGTGACTGTGTTTTCTTATTCATTATTATTGATATATTTACATTATAAGTAAATCAATATAAACATAACTATTATAGTATATAAAATTGTATTATAAAATATGATTATTAATCATATAAAAATGATGATAAGTTTTGGTTCTTTCTTGGTATTGAAGATTGATTATTTTTTTAAGCATTTTAAAAATAAAATTTTGCTAATAGAACCAGTAATTTAATGGGAAAAAATATATTGAATTTTATATTAAATTAAAATAAATTTAAAAGATTTATCTCTTATTTTATAGCATTGTCAGTGACGCCTTGGATGTACTGATCTTTAAATAAATAATATAAAAATTATAATTCTTTTCATTTATATATAAATATATTCAAAAATTTGTGATTTTTTACCTTAAGATACAGATCTACTTTGATTTCTAGATTTAGACCTACCATTCACTCTAGTTTTACTCACAAATTATTGCTTATTTACTTGGTATTATGAATTTCAAATCAAATTAATATGTTTAAAAATGCTTGTAGAAACATATCCCGGTATTAATCTTGTGTCTGTACTGAATTATGAAATCTATTACTTATGGAATTGTTTTGAATTTTTATTCATTAATTTAAAATTTTAAAATTCTCAAAATATTTTGCATTTTTGGCTTTTATTATTCCTATTTGTTAACCTTTTATAGTTTGGAGTTTATTATATTCTTTAAATTTACTTTGATGTTTATTGCTTCTGATTAGATAAACTTAAATATTATTCGAAGACACTTTTGATTTTCATGTTTTAAATAGAATTAAAGAGATTTGTTTGTCTCATCGATTTTACAGACTTATAACATATATATGTAAGAATATTTCATAGTAATATATCTTATAAAATTCTTGATTGCTAAGTTATACTCTTAAGTCATTAATTTTTTCCTGTACCTCAAACAATTTTATAAATCAATATTAATCTCACTAATTTTAATAATTAAGTGATTATTTTATTAATCAAATTAATTATTTTTGCTTTGAAAAGGCTGGTAGTAACTCCTTTATTTGGATAATATATCATTCATAGAGCCTTTTATCCAATAAATAATTGAAATAATAAGCATAGTAAATACAGGATTAAATATTTTTTTGCCTATTAGTAATCTAAAAGCTTTTTATAGTTTATCTTCAATAATTTAGATCATTATTTTGGATAAGTATTTAAAAATTAAAATATTAACTTTGTAAAAAAAATGATTTACAAATTTAAAAAATTTAAATCCTAAAAATCTTGGTTATTATTGTTAATTTATTTTAATTTAAAGTACCATAGTGAAATTATTTGTTGTTTAAAATCTAGAATTATATTGAGTTTCGAATATTAATATGGATTTTGTGATGGAATTAAATATTTGCTTTTTTGTTCACCCAAACTTCATTTAAAAATAGAATAGAATAGTTAGGGTTAAATTAATAACGAGATATTCTGGGTCATAACATGACCCAATATTTACATCCTTGGGTCATGACGTTGTGGTGTGAGTGACGTGGCACATAACATTGAGCCCCCAAAAAACCTAAAAACCTCTCAAGAGGAAAAGCTGGAAAACGACTAGCAATTGCTCGGCTCCTCTGTGCTCCTGACGTCCACCACTCATCACTGTGTGGAATGCAGTCCCACTTCTTCCCCCCGCCTGCCTCCCTTCTTGCCAGCCTTGTTAGACTGTATCCACCCTGCCAACTAACTGCATTATGGCAGGGAAATCGGCTCTCTAGAGCTCTCTCCATGAGCGATTGAACCCCGCTTGCTCGTTGTCATTTAAAAATAAAAAACCAATCACATTCTAATTATTTTGGGTTTAATCTAGATCTTTGTGCTTTAAATTTATTTCAGCTTTTACACATTGCTCTTTTTTAGTGATAATACAATTCGATTATTTATAATACTCATAGATTTACCATAATACATGAATGTATAAATCTTTTCTGGTTCATTTGTGGAATATCACTCCACTCTTTTTTTGTTATGTTATATTTCTCTATAGTGTTCAATTGAGTGCAAATGAATTCGCCAACAAAATAAACATATCAACATTCAGTCGATGCTACAGTTGCAAGTGTCGATCTTGGGGTGTTCATGGGTTTTATAATTGTCCTTTTATAATCACCGAATAAATAAAGCCAAATAATGATAAAGTAGTTTTATTTATTGGAAGATTATAAATTTTGTTATAAAAGTTATATTAAATAATCCTATAGAGATAATATTTATTTAAAAATTCATTAAAAAAATTAAATATTTAAGAATTAATTATAAGCTTGCCATTTAAATTTGCTAAAATTAAAAATAATTATGTAAATTTAGCTTTTTTTAAAGTTTAAATATTGAGGATTTAATTATCACTTTAAGAAATCGTACTTTCAACTTTATTGATATATTTCTTCCCGTTATAACCACCGAATATATAGATATTATCTAGTTGAGCAACAGCTGCTAGTGCACTCCTTGCTTGTTTCAAAAATTCAATTAGTTCCCACTTTCCAGTTAATGCATCAAAACGCTCTACTGAAGATAGTCAAGAGTTATCACCTCCTGCATAACCTCCTATAGCATAAATTTTATTATCTTGCCTAAGACAAGCAGCGAGCCATCTATCTTCATATTCATTTTAGGTATTTTAAACAAGAGTTTAGTGTCAAGATTTAGACATTCAACTCTATTCTCTAATCTGCCATCATTTCCACAGATTATGTAGATCTTTTTGTATTTGTTTCTTTTAGATTTAGCTGCAAAACCAGATTTGGCTTTCTTAATTAAACATCATGATATAGATTCCACTTATTTTCAACGCAGTTATAAGATTCTATGGCTTGTTGTCTGTTGCCTTCGTGATCATTTCCATCAAGCATAAAAATTATTAATATTTAATGGGCTCTGTATAACTCTAAATTTAGTTCGAGGCACTATGACCACACATAACTTCTCCCATTATATTGTATCAATGAGGAGTCTCTCTACATTTCCCAATGGGTTTTCACAAAAACCATCTTTAAATTTGATTATCCATCATTATTTATATATTTTAATTACATTTAATGTCTCTTATTCAATATTTAAGGGATGTTTGATTTAAATTTTAAACAATTATATAATTTATAAAAACAAACGAACATTATTGACTAGTTTTCATTTGTGCCTTTGTAATATCGATAGAGAACTTACAAAAAAAGGTAAATTGATATTAATTCTAGTATCAGATTATTTCTTAGTTATTTTAACTGCCATTGATTTTATTATTTTGTGTATTGAATTAAATTCTTTTATAATAAAATGAAAGAAAAGGAGATCATGAACACTCGTGATTAAATGGAAGAGCAGCTCAAAGCCAACACAAGGTTGCAATTTTTTGAGACTCAATTTGTATAAGCATTCAAAAAAATTTGAACGTAAATGGATCAGTGTAAAACCAAACTTATGGTGAAAAATCAAAGAAAAATAACAACGCCATGACTGATGACTACGTATAAGTAAAGCAATTTACACAGTGGAGGGTGATTATATTAATCAAAGAGTATCCAAGTGTAATACTTCATTGAAAGACAGCGCTTTCTACTTTGACGTGACCACCCTGATGCAACAGATAGAAACCAACAAAAAATTGCAATTGAGATGTGACGATTTATTCACATTGACAATGCAATTTTCACTTCAATTAATATGAGACTTACTCTTCTGGGCTTGCAACACTAAGAATGAGCACTAAAAGTCCAATTAAGCTATTGAATAATTACTAAAGAATTGCAATAATTATAGTGTCATATTCATAAAGTATATTCCAGGCTATGATAAATTGAAGAATAAACTTGCACATTTGAGATGTGTCTTTGATTGAAGTTTTGTATTTACAAGCAAATAATATAAGAAAAATAAGTTTGCAGCATAAACCATAAAGTTATATTACATTTGACATCAAATCGATGATGTGTGGAACTCATTATTTTCGAGTGAAAACATTAAACGATTTGTCATATTATTTTAATAACTGCAAAGATATTTGAGATATTTATCTCCACACATTAATAATAATCCTAATTAAATTCACCTCTTTATATCATTTCACTTGAAAAAAAGATTCATTTAAATTAAATTTACTAATTATATCTTTAATTACAAAAACAAAATAATAAAATCAAGGCAGTTAAAATAACTAAGAAATAATCTAATGCTTGAATTTATATAAGTTTATTTTTTTAATGTATTGAATCGATATTAGATGTAGTGGTTATACTCTTAAATGTAGTTTATTGATTTACCTCACTCTTCAAAAATGAAAAAAGTTTTAAAATCTTTAATATCTAATGATGAATTAAAGATAAGTTCCAGGAATCTTGAGTGTGAGATACATTTTTTGGTGCGTTGAGTGACGAGTCTTAAGCAGTTAAAGTTTGATTGGTTTCTTCGCTATTCTTTTTTAAGGATTTTTCATCTGCTAACAATATCAAATACTTCTGTTTTTGAATATAAATTTCATCTTAAGTTTAACATTTGTCCTGATTGACAAGTTAATCATCCGATTTTAAGAGAATGTTTTCCAAAGCTTAATCAACAGAGATTTGCTGATTGTAAAAACTTTAATCAATAATTTAGCTTTAATTTCTAATGCTAACTGGTCTTTATAGTTTTAGAGTCTATCCATAAGATGTGAAAGATCAGCTTAATTATGGATTTTGATTTAAGAAAAATCTTCTAATGATCGAAGAGTTTCCAAAAACGTTTTTATATATCGTGAGCTATTTAAGGAATATTTTTTTAAAAAAGTTAAAATTGAAACGTAGAACTTAGTGCTTAGAAGGATTGAGCTATTTTATGGATTTGGGCTGATTGTATCTCAAGGATTAAATTTTATGCTATTATCAGAACTTTATAGCTTTTTACTATTCGCACTATTTAGACTTCTTTTATTTTCAATCTAGTCTAATCTCTTAAATTCCATGTAATTTTAATATCTTTGATCATGTGCGGAGCTTAAATAGCTTTTTATATTTTACAGATCTATATCTCGAAAATTGAAAATCATATAAGATTGAGTATTTTATAATCTTTGCAATTTAGGGGAACTTGCTTAGCTGCTACTATAACCTTGATGCATATTGTGGAATTAATTCAAATTTAAAATGTTTCTTGCTGAATCTAACAAGTTAAACTAGCCTGAGGCCGAAGAATCTTATTATCATTTCATCATTTTAGTACAGAATCTCCAAATTTATTTTTGTTTAAATATAATTTTAAACTTTATTTTTGACTTATTGAGTTTAGGTAAGCGCCAATCAAAATATTTTATTAAACTAATGAAAATCTCTATCCATATTGATATTTTATTTTTCTAAAAGAGTGCCAATTATTTTCTCAAATTTATCCATTCTCTACTCATTTTGCTCGTTGGTTATTGGTTAAGTTTAAGGGATCATTAATTAATTTTGAATTTTTATAGTTTATTCAGTTTTAATGTATCAAAATTTAATTTCTACAAGTTATTCTTCCTTATCTCTTTACTTTATTTGATCATTGCTATCAATGATAAAAACTTCAGTTGAGCTCAAACGTCTATTATCGCTTATATGCACTTGTTCATAATGACCATGATTCATATCTTTGTGTTCTTTATAAAAGCTTTTTCGCTTAAAAGTTTTCAAAATAAATTTTATATCATCAAACTTTTAACTCTGGTTTTACTTTTAAATATTCTCTTTCTTTTTTGAAGCTTAAGATTTCTCTGTGTATTTAGTTCAAAAACTTTAGATTTTATGCTAATTTGTAAACAACCTGAGTCTTTATGAGAAAAACTTCCGTTAAGAGTCTTTTTTTGCATTTATATAAATTCACCACTGTCTATCTTCGATAAATTTAAGTAGAGATTTTAATTAAGGTTGTTGACTTTTTTCTTGGTTGACTAGTTTCATTTTTTGTGCTTCTTTTATGCCAATTTTTCTTACTAGAACTTCCAATTCAAACTTTGAATGAAGAGCTAGGTTTGGTTTGAGCTTAAACTTTTAAATTAATTTTAGTGGTATTAGTTGAGCTATTCTGATTCTTTTGGTTGTCTTTTTTAAATGAAAATGTAAAAATTTTAAATTCACTTATAAATTTTATTACCCTCTTTAAATTATAATAAAAGAATATTATTGTGGCTTATTTAATTATAAATTTGGGGATGCTACTAACGAATGAAGCTTTAAAAGTTTAATTTAAATTTATATTAGTCTAAGAACTAGTTGAATTTGCTTACATAACATTCACTTAAACCATACTTTACATCATAGATGTGATCTCTGTGACCATTAAATACCTTCTGCTAGTTATTTGGTGATTTATCCATGATTTTACTTCTATTAATTTGTACACTTTCTCTCTTTTAACTTTATTTTTTTTGATTTCTGTCTGTAAGCACCGTTAATAAGATTTGAAGATGCAGATTTTTAGCTTTATTTCTCTAGTTTTGATTTACGCTTGATTGCACAAAATTTCCTTCTTTGATGTTTAATAAATCTTTAGATTTATTAATTTAAAATTCTTGATTGTTTAAGTGATAGTACGCTAGATGCTGAGGAAATTAAGATAAATTGAAAGCGGATATTACTGTTTTGTGATTATGTGAGTTGCTGGTTATGGAGTTTAAAATCATTAAAAAAGTGACTTACCCCCAAACCCTGTTAACAAGCGCATACTCATTTAAAATTACAGATAAATTGATTAAGATCAAACTTAAGCTTCTCATTATACTTTTCTTAACCAACTCAATTTATTGCTAATGTGTTTATCTAGCGTTGAATTATTTATTTTGAAGTATTTTTTCACAATTATGAGTATTGTTCGACGTCAGAGATATCATTGACTGTGAATTTAGCATTTTTCTCAAAGTTTTAGATTAACTAATGGTCGGTACTTAATGATTAGTACTCTCTGTAATTTAATCTGAGTTGCTTTTATTGTTGAGATTATGAAAGTTTATATTCATTTAATTTTGGTTTTAAGCCAAGGAATATGAAGATGTAATTTGACTATGATTCTGTGGTTGTTTTTGTGATAAGGAAATGTCAATCATCTGATGATTTTACAAGCGTTCAAGTTATTGATATTGTTCATTTTTTACTCTTTAATAAGCTATTGATTTGTATTATTTATTGTCTTCTATATTTTTCATTTTTTATTTAATAATATTAATTTAAAATTATAATGATATTTTAAAATTTAAATTAAATATAATATAAAAATTATTAGTTATTTAACATAAAAGAAATAGTGATTGGTTTCATTATTAAATTAGCTGTTGACTCTTATTAAAGAATTTAATTTTGCTAAAGCTTTTCTAAATAAAGTAGCATTACTATCACTTTTGACTGCATTTATTTAATGAGTAGCAGTGAGTTATACTTAAATATAAAAGAATTTACAGAATTAATTTAATGTTTTTTTTATTATTGTCTGAACAGAAACTCCCAGGAATTTCTATTTCTAGTTCAATTTAGGTAGTAACTAAATTAGTGGCAGTTGTAATTTTTCTGATATTGTCAAGTTTAAAAAATTGGGGTTTGACTTTTCATCTTCATCTGTAGTTGTAGTATTAGTTGTAGTATTTGTAGTTTTTGTAGTAAAAGGCATTAGTATTTCTGATTTTTTTCAAAGTTTTTCACATATATAATGTTTCAACACTAATGTTTAAAATTCATATATTTTGACATAAGTTTGCCATTTTTTAGGTAAATAAATCAATTTCTAATTAAAAATTAATATTGAATTCTAGTATTGGAATATTATAAATTTTATTAAAAAATTACCAATTAATGCTAAGCTAAATTACGATAGATATTTTCAGTTGAAATGTGATTGCTCTTATTATTTTTCATATTTACTGTTGCGAAAATTGTGAAATACTCAATTATATTTAAATTAATAAACTATTTATTATAAATTTAATTGCATTATAAGCTATGATTTCTTTCATTATGATCGTGATTGAAAAATATAAGTGATTATGTAAATTATTATATAAATTAAATATCACAATATAATGGTAGAGAAAACATCAATAAAAATAGATATTAATTAACTCTCAAAACTTTTTTAAATATTAACCGTGATTAAATATCAATAATTTACTAAGAATTTATAATATTCGACTTTATTTTTGAGTTTTATATTTAATGCATAATTTTTAATTTGAGGTGTTTTAGCAAAGCTTACTGAGATAACAGTGTGGATTCTTTCAAGGTAGACAGTTTGTTGCACATGTTCAACAACTGCACTGACAAATGCCAATTGGAGTTCAAAGAGAGTGGCATCAGAGAGGCAATAATGATCAAATGGCTGAAGATGTCTGTGCTTCAATAATTTGCATCACTAAGTGTTACTCTATATCTCAGATAATCTTTCAATTACTAAAATGTAAATTTAATTATTAATAATAAAAAGTATCTCTAAGAAAAGATCTCCTAGGTTAAATTATACTGTTTAACTAATCATACTTTGATTTTTAATAAAGAGTTTTTATATTAAAAAGTATTTTCATTCACTTTTTGAATGAAAGAGATGTTGAGCGATCAAAAGTCAGAAACTGTATAATCAGCTTGTTGCACTAATTAGTGTCATAAATTATGAAAAAATCGTAATTGAGTAATAAAGAAGAAATAATTATGAGATTGATAATTTTATTTAAATCATTTATCTTTCGCACTCTATCTCTAATTAATAAACCATTCTAATGAATTAAATAATTAAGTCTAATTATATTTAATTCAAGTGAGCTTTATAAATGTATTTATTTATAAGTTATACTTATTAATTCTCACTTTTCCACTACAAACAAGTAATGAATATTTGCATATTAATGATCTGTCTGTTTGATAAGTCTTTGAAGGAACAAGTCTCACCATCCATTCTCTAAAAATTAACAATGAAGATGTTGTCTTGATTCAAAACCCCAAAACCCCTTAGTGAGGTTTATAAGTGCTTTGATTTGTAGGGTATAGTTGGGGCCTTATTGGGTTTAGTAGAGAAATTAGGCCAATTTGCAAAATGAGAAATAGAAATTAGCCAAATTTAGGGTCTATTTATGATGAGTAATATTTAGATTTACTACTTAAGCTTAGGTATGGTACAAGTATTAATATAGACTAAGTCAAACCAGTGTTGAATTATACAGCCATAGCAAGACTCCTACACAAGAGTGCCCCAACTGTTAGGTATCATTGCTTGTTAGCTGTTTAACATTATAACTCAGGCTCTTGAAAACATCCTGCAAGAAAATAAAAGTTCTCACAGGTCCATATTGACTATCTCTGTGACTCTAAGACATTAAAGTATTGGGCTCACTTTCCTCTTGACTAACGAGCTGTCATGTTTCATCGCAAGTTTTCAGACATGCGTATCTCTCCTTAGACTATAGCCAATATTTATAGACGAAATGGTATTACTTTCAAGACTGTCAACAGAGTTAAGAGAGTGATTGATTTTACAGTGCCATTTTATAGTAATAATTTAAACTATATATATGATTAAATGCAGAGAGCTATTGATAATAACATCAAGTTCATACATGCAGATGAAGCTGTGTTTACGTTCAACACTTTTATTAATAAGTCATGGTACAAGAAGTATGATAACATAGAAGTTTATGACTAAAAAGTAAAGGTAGTCACTCATGCAATTTTAGCTGGTATAAGTGAAGATTCAGGCTTAGAGAGTTATGTGATTCACCCTCGCTCTATTAAGCGAGAGTAGTATATAGATATAGAGTTCCTACATAAGCTCAGAGAGAAGTATAGCAACCAAGAGATCATCCTGTTTGTTGATAACCTATCAGTTCATAAGACTAAGGAGTCTAAGAAAGCTTATGAAGAGTTAAACATAACTCCTGTATACAACGTTCCTTACAGCCCTTAATTTAATGGAATAGAATTCTACTGGAGTTAAATAAAGACTCACTACAAGAAGCTTCTGCTGTATCATCTTATGCATGACTTGCCCATCGATACAGTAGACTTGATTCAAAGCAGCTGTAAGAGAGTGAGCGTAGATAAGACAACAATTTGTGCGAGAAAGGGAAGAATGAATGTTTATAAATAAGTTTTAGATTTAAACGAATGAATATATTCACATATTAAACTGGCCCATAAATGGGTTTGGCTTCTCTTTCTTCTCCTCTTCTTATGGCTTGCTTGGGCCCATATTTCTTCTCTTTGTGCCAGCTCCTGCATCTATGTTCATTTCATCTGGCTTTTAAACATCTTTATAAAGTCTCTTGCTCACTTCATGAATTTTCTGTGACTTTCTCTCTCTATGAACCTTAGCATGCTCTTTCATAAGATATATACCAGTGCCAGATTTTCCTACAAAGTTATATGTCAAAGCTTACTTGAAAGATAAGGATGCTTCTTAAGTTCCTCTAGCCAAGCTGAGCTTATAAGAATGCCTTGCTTCTTCTAGTCTTCAGGAGAAATAGAATATCGTTTCTTATGTGCTTCTTCAATAATTTCTCTGAGATAATCCTCTTTTATTGTACCAAGAACACCAAAGAAGAAGTTCCTCTCTGGGAGTTTATTAGAGAGTTGTTTCTTGGTAGGAAGGTAAACTACCACTTCCTCATCTTACATGGCATCCTAATAAAGATTAGTGACTGAAATTTCAGGGTAGTTGGGAATTTCGATTAGTTTAATCTCTTTATTTTTAAAAGCTTTCTTCTCCTCACAAAGTATTGCTTTCAAGAATGAAATTTTGGTACCTTCCATCGTTGGAAGGAATAAACCAACTGTATAATATGTTAATAGTCATCAAGTTATCTTACCATGTAAAGTTAGGTATCGATAGAGATCTTCCTTACTTCTGAATCTTGATATCATTTCTTGAGCCTCGACTCTTTTCATTTGATCATTGAGTGATTCCATCTTTGTTCCTCTTCCTATTAATGAATTTCAAATTATAACTTATAGACTTCTGGATCCTATTGTTTAAAATCTTACTATTAAATATGGGCATCTTATAGGAGGTCAACCCTGCAAGATACGTGGAGAAAGTTTGCAGAAGCTGTAACAAACTGCAGAGATGAAGCTCCATTTTTATCAATTTAGTTCCATTAAATTAGTACTAAATTTGTTTAAATTTAATTAGTACTGGTACTAAATTCGTTTAATTTCAATTGGTACTAATTTAATAGTACCAAAACTTAATTAGTACCTAGTTTTAAACTAATGAGGTTTTAATGGAAAAGTTCCAATATGGTTCAAAACCTAACTGGTACCAGTACCAACCTCAATTTTTTCTAAGTTGGTACCAAAATTAAAAATATTAAGCATGAATTTAGAAAATTTATAGTTATAAACTTAGTATAAATATGATGTCTAACGCCTAAGAAGCAACCATTGTTGTTGCAGTACCAACTCCTATACAAAGTTACTATAACAAGAGAGGTTATTAAAGCTTTATAATAGAAATTTAAATTTGAATTTAAACATGGCGGCTAACTTAAATCGCAAAGCAGTCTCTCTTGGCAGTGGATAATCTTAGCTAAACTTTGGATAAACTAAGAAGCAAGAGATCATATACATTGAAAAGGAGCCAGAGCTTAAAGCTCTTGAGTTTGAATCAGAGGTGTTTGTTCTAGAAATAAATATCAGGAAGCAGAGAGCAGAGATAAGTATTTAAACGCTAATCGAAGATGTTGAGGAGTTAAAAGAACATCTCCCACTAGAAAAGATTAAAGAATTCTAATGTGATGAATGCTAAAATTTCTTCTCAACTGATTCGAGCTTGAAGAGGCACATCAAAGAGATGCACTCTGGGAGAGCTAAGATATATTTTAAGCACGAAAAGGTCGATGGCAGGTATTAGTGCACGACTTGCATGAAGTCTTACACTCACTCAGCTAAAGTTAAAAGACACATTCAAAAACATCATTTAAGTGAGTTTTTAATGCAAGATAAAGAAACATAAAAACTTATACCAGCCAAGAGAAAGTCCAATACTGTAGAGTCTTAAAGAGAGCAGGAAGAGAGACTTAAGAAGCAGAAACGTTTTGAGTCAATGAACCAACCAGCTAATGAATTATATATAGCATGCTTGTAAGAGAGAGCTATGTATATACCTGCATTAAATGCAGTAGATCTCAGTTTTTGCATTGACAACTATTTACATATTGATGTGCCTAACAAGGCAAAACTCATAGTAGTTGATGAGTATGCTTATAAAGTATATCCTTTCAAATATCTTATTAGGAACGAGCAGTATCAAAATGAGTTTGCCAATGAATACATAATACTAAGAGAGGCTCATAAAAGGTAATGCAAGAACTTGCTTAAACTCGATGGAGTTATTCTTGGACATGGTTTTATTGCACTACGACTTAAGAAATTTGAAATGACTCTAAGAGATTATCTCTACCATAATAGATACCCAGATGACTTGAATGAGATACTCACGGAAATGACCAAGGGTGTGATAGAGCTGCATGATCTAGGGTATGTTCATAGAGATTTGAAGCCAGAAAATGTAATGCTAAATCTCTGTCCTTTAGAAATAGTAGTCATTGATTTCAATAGAGCAATAAGGTAAGAAATAGTGACTTTAGCTAAAGTGCTATGCCACACCTGGGTACTTCCCAATAAGAGAGAAGTGGACTAATGGCTCTGTTTAGTGGGATGTCTGGGCGGTAGCAGCAATTATTTTAGAGTGCGATATGGAAAGTATGTCGTACTTCGGAACAAAGCAAGAAAAGTAATCAATAAGCATGGCTGTTAAACATATAAAGCAAGAAGATGTATGCACTTAGATCAAGAAAATGGTTGAGATGATCATAGTAAGAGCTCCAGCATATCCAAGATCATCATTAGAAGATATACTTGAAACATTAAAGAGAGCTAAGTTCAAGAGATACCACAAAGATAAGCAGATAAAATTTGTTTGAATTAAGCACATTAATACTCATTAAATATTCATTAAATTCACATAAAACTTGCGTTTTCTCTACTAACCCCAATAAGACCCCAACTATACCCTACAAATCAAAGCACTTATAAACCTCACTAAGGGGTTTTGGGGTTTTGATTATCCAAGGGAGCAGTTTGAGAACGAACCATATTAAGCAAGAATTTTTAAGTATAAGTTACACATTTGGAATAATGTATATTACCTATGAATTAAGTTATAATATTGCAAAGTAAATTTTAAGGATTACGGTCAGTTTCAGAATTGATATTGAAAGGTTCCTTGCATATTTTTATACCATTATCAGCTCGTTTGCTTTCTCCATTGAACGAACTCATCAAGTTTTGAATGATCTAATCAATATTGCTTGACTGAGAGGGTCTTTGCAAGGGATGATAGAATCCGTTAACAATCAGCTGAATCAGTCCTGTATGAAGAAATAACTTGGCCTGCACTAGACTAGTTAAAGTAAACATTTTTAGGTGTCTTGATAGTTTATTACTGTTTTACATGATGAACGGTGTTGTATAAATAATTATTAGCTGAAAGCTGACTGTTAGATGGCATACCCATACCTTTAGCTGCATTAATAGACTAGTGATGAGAAATGTGCCAGCTATTTGTTATTTTACCTGTGTTTCTTGAAAGTTTTGTATAACGATTTTAGCCATTTAAATCAAGAGTCTTAATTGTAATTTTAAGCATTTATAGTGCTGTCTATGAATGATTTGCCATTCTATTCTTGAATAATTAAGTTACCTTAAGCCTTTCAAAAATAATAATTTGTAATGTTTAGAGTGTTATCCATAAAGCTGCCTGATTTTCCCATAATATATCTGATGTGGAAATACTAAGCATATTTAATATCGTTTTTTAGTGATTGAATTAAGGCTTAGAACAGGTTTCGAGGCTGATTCCTAAATATTTATTTTCCCATTTAGATTAGCTGATGGTCTATTTGTTGGAGCTTGACCCGTGAATTTATGACTTTTAATTTGATCTAGAGTTCCGTAACCCTTTCATTTATAAGATTGATCTGTTGTTAGAATTAATTTTGTTTCTCTCTGATCTTGAATTTTAATTTATTGATGTTTAGTAATTTACATTTAATTATGTTGTTACTGCTTTTACTGCTAAGCGTTCTTGTTGCGTTTTTAAATATAGATTTATTAATTGAATTTTATATTAAAAATATCTCAGTTACTGTTTTTTCAAGTCTTGCTTTCTAATGGCACCGATTTACTATAAGAATTGAGTCAATTGAGTTGAATTTATCATGTTTATGCCATTTAAACTATTAGAATCCTCTAGTCATCATTAAGTTTTCGAGGTTGTAGCTAAATTGATAATTGATTTGTATTACTGAGAACTCTTGTGCTAATTGGCTTGAGGTCTTGGGTCATCACCAAGTATATTTTGCTCTTGATGATCTTAGTTAGAAAATTGGTTGTTTTAGAAAGAATTCTTATTTGGTATATTTATTTCTGCTGCTCCATAAGTGTTATCCAAACCAGATGATAAATTATTGATTATTTTATTTTTACTCTTATAATCAACTCCTTTAGTGGGTTAATTTTTATCAGATCTTGAGAAGCATACTAATCAGCTGTTCAATTGAGCATGTCATCAACTTTTATAGTGCTTGTTGGTTTAACTTCCTAAATTAAGTTTAACTATTGTAACCCAGCCATAATTGTATCACCTCCTCCATTAATTATGTTGTTCATATTTTTGACTATGAACTGGGCTAGTATGACTTCTTTTAAATTGGAATGACTTCCTTATTAATGCAGCATTTTTCTTCTTGTCCACTTTCTCTTTAAAAATGTCTTTCTAAAATAGTAGTGAATGAATTCTCTGAATATACATTAATACAAGCATATCTCCCTGCTCGATAAGTCTCCATTTATATTTGAATTTTGGATATATCGACACTTTGATCAAAAGCTTAGGGGGTCTCTGCCTCTATCTGGTGGCTTTGACGTTGCTACACCAGTGAAAAGTTAATTTTTTCTTTTTAGATATTCATAGTTTTTTCATTTAATCTCTCTTTTTATTGCTTATAATAGCTCTAAGAATGATTTTAATTCCAATAATGTAAATTTATTTCTTTGTATTATAAGTACATAAAAATTTTTCTAAGTTTGAATTTACAATCACTGATCCCTTATCCCGCATAATACCAATATGTAGATTAGAATTATCAACAATTTTGTTTAATGACTTAAAATCAAATAAATTTATCATTCACTAGTTAATACAAAATTAAACCATCAATCTTAGTCGTGACTTAGGCATATATGAGTGAGTTGACGTGGCAATTTTGTGACGTGGCAGTCATGAAGTAGAAAACTCCGAAATAAATCACTTCCGCTATCACCGAGTATCCTCCCAAATCAAGATGTTGACAAGAGACAAACCGGATTACAGAGCTCGCGGGATTCGATTAGTTTATAGGGAGTGGAAAAACACTTACCAGTCCCACTGCTGCTGGGAAACGTGATCCCTGTCCTCTCGCTGTGGTAACTTAAGCACCCTAACCCGGTGTGGGAGAAAATTTATTATCGTTGGCTTGAATTGATTTCGTCTTATCACTTTTGAAGGCAAAGCGTACCTTCATCCTACTCTCTATTACCTAGAAAGCTGAACTCAAGCCAAAAAAGCTCACCTATGCAGGGAAATCCTAGGACCATTTTCAACATTTGAATTCATTTCATAGCAATTTTTTTATGCGCTCATCTTAGATTATAAAATTTATATATAAAATACTTTTAAAAATAAGCATAGTCATCTTTATTCCAAACCCCTTAATGAACTTTATAATTGCTTTCATTCGTAGTAAATATCTGGGGTATTATTTGTAATTAGTGGATAAAAAGAATGTTTTTAATTAATTTAATTTTAAATAAACGAATACTAGGTAATTCAATTCAAACGAATTTTACTTGATTGTCTTTTTTAAACCTCTGCAATCTTACTCTCTTAAGTGATCCAAGTATGCCATCTAATGGTTACCTTGGATAGGAGGGAACACTGATCATAATCATATTTACTATATTTTTATTAATATGCATACATTCTTTTCCTTGATATGCTTCTAAGTTTAACTGATTGAAAATTAATGTACCTGCAAACCAAAACTAATTGTAATTGATGATTATGAAAACAAATTGTAGCCATACAACTTTCAACTTAAAAATGAGCAGTTTCAAAATGAGTGTACTAACGAATATATAAAATGATTCTTTGTGAGGCTAAGAGAAGAGATTGCAAGAATTTACTTAATCTAAATAGTGTCATTTAAAGCTACGGTTTTATCGCATTAAGGCTCAATAAATATTAAATGACTCTTAGAGAATATCAAATTATAACAGATGCCTAAGATTAATAGAATGATATACTATCAGATATGATGGAAGGTATCAAGGAGTTTCATGAACTTGGCTATATTCATATAAATTTGGAGCCTGAAAATGTAATGATAAACCTCTGCTCTTTAGAATTAGCTGTTACTGATTTGAATAAAGCATTTAGATAAGAGATAGAAACCTTAGCTAAGGTTCTTGGGACACCTGGATACTTCCCAATCAGAGAGAAATGGACTAATGGCTCTGATTAGTGAGATATATGGGCTATCTGAGTTATTATATTAGAGAGTAATATTGTACGAATACATTTGATTTGGGAAAATAATTTATAATTAATTAATTAAATATAATAATTCGTGGAAACTTAGACAATATGGTACATGGTTGAAAAAGAATTCAAAATCAGCTGAACTTTAATATTGGCGGTACCCCTCTATCACTTCCCTGAAGCAAGATAACTTGATTTTAATTTTTGTTGATTTCTTTAGTTGATTTTAATGCAAAAATTAAAATCAAGTTATCTTGCTTCATGGATGCGATAGAGGGGTACCTCTAATATTAAAGTCCAGCTGATTTTGAATTCTTTTTCAAACAAGTACCATACTGTCTAAGTTTCCACGAATTATTATATTTAATTAATTAATTATAAATTATTTTCCCAAATCAAATGTATTCGTACAATATGGAAAATTTGGCTTACTTTGGTACAAAGTTTGAAAAATAATCAAAAATTATCAATAAAGCAGCTAAGATTAATTGCATTTAATGCAGGTAAGTTCAAAGCTTAACTTAGAAACATGCGAAACAGTTTTGTCTGCAGGCTAGTTCATTGATTTAATTGATTTTTCCTCTTGAGCATCTCCTACAACTCTCTTTAAGACACAAGAATATTTCATTTTTTATCATGCATGTACAGTTTTTTAATTATCTTTATCTTAAATCAAGAATTCGCTAAGATAATGCTTTTAAATGTGTTTCTTAACATTTGCTGATTTAGTGTAAGACTTCATGCAAGTTGTACATTAGTACCTTTATTCCACTTTTTCATGTTTAAAATAGATCTTGGCCTTGCCGGAGTGCACGTCTTTTAAGGTGACTCTTCAAATTCTATTCAATAAAAATAAATTCTAGCAGTCTTCTCTTATTATGTTTTCAAATTTTCAATTAGTTGCTGTTTTTTTTTACTTCCTCAATCACTTTAATAAGAGTTTAAAATTCCCATTTCTGCCTTCACTTTTTTCTTTTAATCTTCAATGAAAATGACCTCTGCTTCAAACTAAAGATCTCCTAGCTCTACTTCTCTTTCATTGAAAATAACTGTTGGCTTCTTGGTAGACCCAAAGTTAAGCTATGATTATCCTGCTCAGAAGAAACAGCTTTGCGATTTAAGTTAGCCGCCATGTTAAATTCAAATTTAAAATTCTATAATAATACTATAATAACCTATCTAGTTTACCTAAAGTATTTTACTACTACTACTACTACTAACCTCTCTAATTATAGTTATAGTTACACTATGTAGGAGATGGCAATGCAGCAAAAATAATTGATGTTTTTAGTGATAATATTTAAACTGAGTTTATAACTAAAATTTTGTATTATAATGCTTATTATTTTTAAATTTGGTACCAACTTAGAAAAAAATCAGGTTAGTACTGGTACCAATTAAGTTTTGAACCTTTTTGGTTGGTACTAATTAAAGTTATACGGATTTAGTACCAGTACTAAAAAATTTAAACAAATTTAGTACTAATTTAATGCAACTAACTTGATAAAATGGAGCTAATTCTCTGATAAGTGACAGCTTCAGAGAACTCTCTCAGCATATCTTTACCAGGTTGACCTCTTATAGGATGCCCATATTTAATAGAAAGATTTTAACAGTAGGATCCAGAACTCTATATTAACATTTGAAACTCAAAAACAAGAGAAGTAACAAGAATGGATTCTATAAGTACTGAAATGAAGAGGATTGAAGCTTAAGAAATTATCTCAAAATTTAGAAGCAAGGAAGATCTATATCGAAACTTCACTCAACATGTTAAGCATTTAAAATTTAATTAATCATATACTATAGTGGGATTATTCCTTTCAACGATGGAAGGTACCAAAATTTCATTCTTAAAAACTATACTATGTAATGAGAAGAAAGCCTTTAAAAAAATTGAAATTAAGTTAATAGAAATACCAAACTACCCAGAGATTTCAGTCTACAATCTTTACGAGGGTGCGATGAAAGATGAATAGTTGGTAGTTTATTTTCCTACCAAGAAAATAATTCTCTAATAAGCTTCAAGATAGGATATTCTTCTTTGGTGTTCTTGGCAATATAAGAGAGAGTTATCTCAGAGATATAATTGAAGAAGCTCACAAGAATTGCTATTCAATAATTCCTGAAGATTAAAAGAAGCAAATCATACTAATATGCGAGATCTGGCTAGCGGAGCTTAAGAAGTATCCTTCCCTCTCTAATAATCATTGTTTCATAACTTTTTATGGAAACCTGGAACTGGTATATTCTTAATGAAAGAGCATGGAAAGTTCACAGAGAGAGAAATTCATAGATTATTCATGAAGCGAGCAAGGGACTTTATAAAGATGTTTTAAAACCAGATGAAATGAACTTAGATGCAGGTGCTGGCACTAAGAGAAGAAACATAGGCCCAAGCAACCCATTAGAGGAAGAAAAGAAAGAGAAGCTGAATCCCTTTACGGGTTAATTTAATATGTGAACTTATTCATTCGTTTAAATCTAAAACTTATTTATAAACATTCATTCTTCCCTCACTCACACAAATTGATGTCTTATCTATGCTTACTCACTTGCACTACTCTGAATCAAGTCTACTGTATCGATGGGCAAGTCATACAAATGATGATACAGTAGCAGCTTCTTGTAGTGAGTCTTAATCTAACTCCAATAGAATTCGATTCCATTAAACTGAAGACTGTAAGGAACGTTATACACAGGAGTTATATTTAACTCTTCATAAGCTTTCTTAGATTCCTTAGTTTATGAACTGAGAGATTATAAACAAACAAGATGATCTCTTAATCGTTATACTTATCTCTTAGCTTGTGTAAGAATTCTATTTACTACTCTTGTTTAATAGAGCGAGAATGAATAACATAGTTTTATAAGCCTGAATCTTTGCTAATACCAGCTAAAATTGCATGGATGACAACCTTCACTTTCTAGTCATAAACTTATATATTATCATATTTCTTAAACCATGACTTATTAATAAAAGTTTTGAAGATAAACACAGCTTCACCAGCGTGAATGAATTTGATGTTATTGTAAAAAGCCCTATGCTTTTAATCTAATATATAGTTTAAATTATTACTATAAAATGGCACTGTAAAATCAATCACTCTCTTCACTCTATTGACTGTCTTGAAAGTAAAACCATTTCTTCTATAAATGTTGGCTTTAGTTTATGGAGAGATACGCATGTCAGGAAATTTGCGATGAAACATCACAGCTCGCTAGTCAAGTGGAAAGTGTGCCCAATACTTTAAAGTTTTCGAGTCGCAGAGGTAATCAATATGGGTCTAAGTGAACTATTATTTTCTTACTAGATGCTTTCAAGAACCAGAATTAAAATGCTAAACAGCTAGCAAGCAGTGATACCTAACAGCTGAGCCACTCTTGTGTCAGAGCTGCGCTTTAGCTGCATAATTCAGTACTGATTTGACTTAGTCTATATCAATACTCGTCCCATACCTAAGCTTAAGCAATAAATGTAAATATTTCTTATCATAAATAGACCCTAAATATCGCTAATTTCTATTTCTCATTTTGCAAATTAGCCTAATTTCTCTACTAAACACAATAAGACCTCAACTATACCCTACAAATCAAAGCACTTATAAACCTCATTAAGGGGTTTTTTATATTCTTCATCCAATTAAATATCTTTTTACTAAAGTAAAATCCAATTATTTCAAAAGTCTTAAATGTTTTTTGAACTAATTAATCATTGAATTAATTAAACTGATTCTCTTAATCTTCTTAAATAGAATATTTACCTTGTTATTTTAATGAATATTATTACAGTTCAAGTTGTCTTTGGTTTCACTCAAATATTTATTAAGATTGTTTTCAGTTTGGAATTCTAATTTATTTACCAATGAAAAAAGTTATATTTATTGAATTAAATGTTAAGAAAATTAGATTGGCATTAAAGACTAAGAATTTTTATGATTTAAATTTTAAAAGTAATTGTTTATGACTTATAATGATAGACCTATTGTAGAATTGTGTTTTTAATAGAATTATTATATGTTGATAAATAAAGGCAGTATGACAAAATAAAAGGAATCAATTATTATGCTAGGACTGTAAATTTATAAGAAAAAAGCTTGATTAATTTTTAAAAAAATTTAAAGTTTATTTTTGTCAAGTTATTTTTAAATTGATAGGAATATTTTTAAATTGATTTTGACTTTAAAAATAACTATTATTCCTCTATGAATAGGGAAGAGTTTATTTAGCTTATTGGAGAGATGACAATTACTTTTCCAAATTAAAGCTCTATGAAATATAAATATTAAAATAAAAATAACCTAAATAATTATATTTATATAAACTAAATCTTAATCCAGATTTTGGTTTTGCTATAGTATTGACCTAAAATTTTTTCAATAAGATCCTATTATAACATCGTTATATTATTATATTTTATTTACGTTAATTTTACACCATTCAAAAAAATAAATTAATTATTTTTTTACCTTGAAATACTATTAATACTTTCTTACATTTAAAATTAATATATTATTTTATTTTATTTTTCGCTATTTAATCACTGAAATTTGCAATAAAATTATATAAATTATACATACCCTTCAATAAATAATA
This sequence comes from Oxytricha trifallax, assembly GCA_000711775.1. Lineage (NCBI taxonomy): Eukaryota > Ciliophora > Spirotrichea > Sporadotrichida > Oxytrichidae > Oxytricha > Oxytricha trifallax. Next base: position 31,463 of record ARYC01018438.1, read on the forward strand.
GCAATAAAATATAGGGATAAATTAATTATTATAAAAATATTTTAAATATTTGTTAACGGAAATTAAATGTTAATTTTTTGTGAATGTTAAAAATACATTTTTATACAAATATATTTTATGATATAACTTATATCATAATTTCTGTGAAAAGACAACATTTATCATATAAGAAATGATTATATTTAATGACTATAAAATTTAAGTTGGAATCGAAAATAATTAATAACAAAATTACTTGCTAAAGTTGGAAATACAAAAGATGAGCTTTAATTAAAATCAGAATCTTATAGCAATAGAAAAGCAAACATAAAAATGCATTACACAGCCAAATTAGTATATGAATATGAAAAGAAAAATTTATTAAAGCTTAATTAATATTATTATAATAATTATTATTTATTTATTATTGTAATTGATAAAATTTTTTTTTTATATATACAATAAATCATTCTCTAATTATAATTAGATAAAATTTAAGGGGGGAAGTTTCCTGTTCGATACAGAAAAATATGTAATTTCTTTTTCTTCTCTAAAATCTTTATCATCAATTATGTTATATTTATTTACTATTAAGCATCCCATATAATTAATATCTTTATAAAGAATTCAATTTTAATAAATCGCATTATTTATCAATAAAAAACAACTAATCTATATTTGTTTTAATTTTAAAATTAATAATACACCTTGAAAATTATAAAATTATTGATAGTTGTTTAGTTTATGGTAAAATATTTTAAATTAAAATTTATATATTTAATATTTTTATCGCCAAAAAAATATAAAATTTAATGTTGAAGGCAAGAAACTTCCGAAGAGGCGGGAAACTTTTCCCTTAAATTGGAATTCTCATAAGATTTCAAGAATCTCGAAAGTGTTATAAAAATAGAAACAGAGACTAAGATTTAAAGAAAAAAATAGTTACTTATTTAAATTAAATGATGAAGAATTTGCAGTTAATGGGAAAGTACAACTAATCACAGTAAAAATCAAGCAGGTATTATACAGGCAATCCCTTTGGTATTCTCATCATTTAATATGTTTATTATTAAAACCATTTTTTATTAAGTATAGTTATTAATATTAAGCGAGTATAATTAAAATGGGGAGACAGTTAAAAATAAATCAAAAAAGAGATCAAATAAAATTATGTTCATATCAATATACATGTGTTAAGATAAAACAGTCACTAATTTAAAATATGTTTGAGTAGATCCTTATTTAACTTTAATTAATTAATCAACTATCTAAAAATGGAATTTTTGTTTATTTCAACTTTTCTGATTTATTTCTATTTTAGCGCAGTGATCAAGTTGATGCTGTAGCTGATCTCTAAGTTTTTCATAAATTTTTCATAGATATCTTCAGGGTATCTTCAGGATATCTTCCTTAAAAAAAAAAAGTGTGGAGACTGTGGAGAGTGTGGAGTTTAGCATCTCTAATAACAGTGGAAATAGCATCAAAATCACCAATATTCTCAAAATCAAGCACTATTAGGAGTCTGAGATTTTTTCTAAAACATCTTGTTTTTCATAAATTCATAGATATGAGACCTAATATTGAAGATGATGATGAAGATAATGTTGTTGAAAACAATAAAAAATCAGTGATGTAAAATTTTGAAATTCTCTAGAATTTCAATCAGACTCCTAACAATGCTTGATTTTGAGAATATTGATGATATTGATGCTATTTCCACTGTTATTAGAGATGCTAAACTCCACACTTCCACAGTCTCCACACTTTTTATTTTTCAAGGAAGATACCCTGAAGATACCCTGAAGATATCTATGAAAAATTTATGAAAAACTTAGAGATCAGCTACAGCAACAACTTGATCACTGCGCTAAAATAGAAATAAATCAGAAAAGTTGAAAAAAACAAAAATTCCATTTTTAGATAGTTGATTAATTAATTAAAGTTAAATAAGGATCTACTCAAACATATTTCAAATTAGTGACTGTTTTATCTTAACACATGTATATTGATATGAACATAATTTTATTTGATCTCTTTTTTGATTTAATTTTAACTGTCTCCCCATTTTAATTATACTCGCTTAATATTAATAACTATACTTATTAACTTAAACTCTAAAAATATCTTTGATTTTTTTCTTAAAATATTTTAAAGAGTCTTTTTGATTAACTCAAATATATGCATGAATCCGTGTAGAACATTTATGGAACTGCATCTTGCCGCATTATCTTAATGAACATTAATACTTTGAATTTACGATAATCCGATTATTCACAAACAAAGCCATTTGCTTTTAGGAGATTCAAGGTTTCCTTTTATAACAGCTCTTTTTGCTCAGTAGTACAAAGCATTCTGTTGCAGTACTAAAAGTATCCTTTACGAAAAAGAATTTCAATAAAAATTAAATTGATTATTATTTTATGATATTTTAAAAACATTATGTATTCCAAATACATGTAATTTATTATATAACATATAAAGACTTATATTAATATGTATTTATAACTCATTTTAATCAATCTTTTATCATTTTTATTAAAAAAAAGAGAAACTTTTTATTTTAAAATTTCAAAATTTATATTTTAAAATTTACTCTTTATCATCTTTTTTTTTGTTTGAAAAATTTTATTTATGATTACCTATATTTTTTTATTTTAAATTGGAATAGATAGCTTTAATATAAGATTAGTGAGTTTTTTAGTTTTCATAATATTTTTCAACACATTTCATTCAGATATCAGATATTACTCTCATAATTTTTTTAAAATCTAATCCATTTAATTAAGAAATTATAATTAACTAAACTAACTCAAAATAAACCTTTTAATTTTATCTATATATTTTGGTACTCCTTCAAAAATTAAACCTCAACAACGAACAGGTTTAAACATGCTAGACGAGACAAACGACACCTCTTCAAAAAGTAAGCAATTGTCTTCATGTTAGTTAATGAGCCCTGAGAATTCTCACTTAATTGTGTTTTCTCTCACAACTCATGGAAATACCACAACAAACGGGAACACAAACAACCGCAGAGAAAGCTTAATGAATGATATTTTGATGAAGAAATCACTTGCGATTTTCTGTTAGACCATCCATTTAGAGAAATATAATTATTCCATACGACACTGACTTTGAATAAAACATAATTTTAAGTAAAAATAAACATGCTCTATTTAAACATTAAAGATTATTGTAAAGACAGTTCTTTTATGTATAGGTTTAAAAAAGAAATTAGTTATAGCGTATCTGTCAAGAGTTGAGGTGCACTATTAGTAAAGACATATTTAAAGATCGAATCTTAAAATCAGAGATAATTTTAATCCACAATAAATATATCATAAATCACATTATTAAATCGTTTGTATATAACAATCTTTTTACCTTGTGATCATGTGTCTTGCAAGGGTTGTCTGGCATTACAAGTAAATAACCAAAAGACAATTGAAAAAAATGCAAGATGTGCAGAATATAAAATTAATATATTTGTTGTAAAAAATGAACTTTAATCTATTAAATGGTAGAAATTACAACGAAATATTTATTTCAAAAAAGTATTAAATAATTAACTTACAACATTTGAAACATACACAGTATAATTCACATTTTAAATTAGATGGATTATTCGTATTTTATTCTTTAAATTTTAGTTAATGCAACTTAGACTTATCTCGAAGAAACAGAGATACAAATATTTAGTTTAAGAAAATCCTGGTGTACTTCAAGGAGATTTGCACTAGCAAAATCTCTTGACTTAAATCCTTGAGCAATTTGATGCATACAATCCCTTCAAAGCTGCTGAAAATCTTAAAACTGTTAAAATGAAATTATATGCCTATAAGTATTTATTCTGATTGATTAATTGAAATTATAAAAACAAAGATAATAAATGTTATAATGATATGAGACATCTTGTAATGTTTATTTTTAAGTGTGTTTCACTCAAATTAAAAATAGTAATTTTTATTTTTATTGAAAACTTAAGAAGGAGATATGATTAAAATTTAATATTCTTAGTAAAACTTCGAGTAATAACCTTGGAGACTAGTCGGCAAATCTAACAATTCAAATCCTATTCAAAAATCTAGTCATCCTTATATCTATTCATCAGAATGATGAGTAATGGAAATGATTTAAATTAAACATTAAATAAGGATCATTATTTAAAGACCATTAAATGGGAAAAGAACCAAAATTAAATTTAGTTAAAATTTAGAGATTTTCCAATTATAGAAATAAAAATAAATAAAGAATATATTTATTTAGAATATTTTAATTATTTTTCATAACTTTGTTTGATAGTCGTTACTCTGACAGCTTTCATCTTCAATGCAATTCTCAATTGATGGCATCTGGCTCACAAAGTTTGAAACTTTAGTTTATAACTAACAAATCTTTATTCTGCTCTTCAAATAAAAAAAATAGAATCTCATCATTAGGGCCTCAATTTTTATTCATCTTATCCATCTTTATTCAGATAAATTTTTTTAGAAGAAAGGAAAAGAATTGGTAAATCAAAATTTATAAATTCTTTAAATATCGTGAAAAATCATAAAAGTCTCAAATAAGGAAAATAAAAAATGTTAGAGAAATTTGAAATTTATTTATCTCGAATATTATATTGTAGATATACGCATGATATTTTGAAAGTAGAGATAAATTCAGCTCCAAATATATAAAAATTATTCCTGCCGAGGTGCATCTTGGAAAAGTTAGCTTACTATACAGGAAACCACTTTTTGATTTTGATGCTCTTATTGTTAGAGATTACTATTAATTATAATAAATTTAATAATTTTTAAATTGAAATTTAAATCCTTTTAACATAATAAATTCCTCTATTTAGAATAAAGATTAATAAGAAATTATAAATTTAGTAAATCGCTTTAATTTAAAAATTATTAAATTTATTATAATTAATAGTCATAAAATCAAAAGAATACTAATGGAACTTCTTACACCAGGTTTTGTAAGAAATAACAGCAAATTACTCTATTATTTTCAATTCTAAAATAGAGTGATAATAAAATGGGTTCTGATAGTTTTGAGGGTGAATATGAGGAGAAGAAGGAGACTTAGGGTAAAATAAAAGTTTTAACAAGTAAGAGTAAAGACAATTCTAAACAAAACGAGTTTAATAAAGAAGTCAGAGTGTAAAAATGAGAGCTGCTTGATAATGACAGTAGAAATTTATGAAAAGTTCGAAATTCCTTTGGATAAATCGAAAAGCTTGAGGATGAGAAGAAGAAATCTAAAGTTAATCATGAAGATAGCTAAGTTCATTAATTCTTATCTTTTTAGCGAAAGTTTTGTAGTTGGTCCATAAAAACGAGGAAGGAAGCCTACCAAACAGCAATAAATCAATATCAAGTTATAGAATTTTTATATTAATGCGCTTAAAATAAATAATTTGAGAAAACCTAGAGTGGATGCGAGCATCTGAGTTAGAAATTTTGAGAGGACTACTTGAGAGAGGATAAGGATAAATTATAAGAAACCAATAATAGGGTAACAAATGAGCCTATTTAAGATGGTCATTTTCTCAAAAGGTTTTTGCCAAATGCAATTGAACTAACTTAAAACAATGATATTTATTAGTAAAAAATGTCCATGTGCCAGGAATGGAATGAGTTTATAATTTAGGCAACTTGACGTTCTTGTTGCAATGTAAGGAGAATATTCTTTCAAATAATACTATATTATAGCAAATGCAATTATACTTGGTTCAATTGTTATAGACTGCAGCACAAGATAGCATTTAAAACTCGTTTCTAACTAATGCGTCAGAAAGACTAGAACTAAAGAAATTTATAATAATTAAATATGTAAGAAAAGAGAGGCAATACTCAAAAATAATTTGAGGAGATACTCAAGCATTAATAGCACAATAGTTATTAAGCTTTTTTAAGAGTAACTAAATAATAATAAGTTTAATAATAGATATTAATCATATTGAATATTAGCTAGAGTATTAGGCGAGATACACATGTCAGGTAACTTGAGATGAAACATTACAGATCTTTTGTACAATGTAGAGTGTGCCTTATTCTTTTTTATTTTAGAGTCGCATAGGTAGTCAAAATTATTCTTAAAGCTTTTATTATCCTGATGGATATTTAAAGAACCAATACTATATTGCTCAAAGCTAACAAGCAGGGATACCTAGCAGTTGTGGCACTCTTGAGTAAGATCTTCTATATATGCAGAACTTAGTACTGGTTTGACTAGGTCTATTTTGATTTTTGTACCATGCCTAGTTTTAGAATTAGATCATAATATTACTCATTGACTCAATATTACGAAAAGTCTACTTTTTTTATAGCAAAAATGGCTTAATTTCCACCCTTCCTCAATTATGACCTCGACTCCCTAAAAATCAAATAATTAAAACTTATAATTAAGGGGGTTTTAGTGTTTGAATTAACAAAAGAATATTTACTCGTTGCTCAAAAATATAATTGAATTTGAGATACTCTTCGGTGAGGTGCAAAAAGCCATTGAAAAAGTTATAATCTTTAAATTGAATATTGGATATATTAAACCACTATGGTTCTAGATCTTAACATTCTAAATGAACTTCGAAAAAAGATTTATGACGCTTTACAAAATACCAATTCATTTTTGAGTTAGTTTTGTAGAGTCAATCAACATCTATGGTGAATAATTGAGAAAAATAAGAAATAATGATAATCTGGTAGCACTTCTTTGGAAAAAGCTTTAAAGACTGGAAATGCTAAAAAGTCTATTGATGAACTCACCAAATCTTCATTTGTCCAATTCTAATTATAAAATTAAAAATTTAATTCAGTTAAAACACCAAAATTAAACATATAAGTGGCAACAAAGAATTTTTTGGTAAGATTCTAAAAGAAAGTTAAGGACTACAAATATTCTTTGGTTTTTGTAAAGCAAAATTTATAGTCTAATCTGTGAAAATTTTAATGCCAACTATGCTTGCTGAAAAGAACAAAGATTTTATGGATAGATTATTAAGACTGAAAGACAAGAAATTTTCTACAATTAGAGATCACTGTTTGCTATTCATAGAAACGGGAATTATGTCGATATTAAAATACTAGTTTAACCAAATGCATTCTTTATAAGAGGGTATCTAATATGTAGGTAGGCTAAGGCCGTAAGCTTCAGACAATCAATATATAGTGTAGGGTGAATATCAAAAATAATATTTTATTCCTTTGTATTTATATTTATAAAAATCAGCTATCATTCTTGAAAATCGAAGCTATGGTGTAATAACATTTGGAAAAAAAATAAATGTAAATTTAATGAATTTATATGTAAAAATGTGATTATTTTATTTGAATATAAAAAGTAATACAATTTTAATATTTTATTTATTTTAAATATTTTTATTTCTTAGCTCCAAAGAATATATGATAACTGATATAGATAGAGTGATTGATTAGTTTACCAGAGGAATCACAAGTTTGCTTGGTTTCACCCCAAATATTTTTAAATACAAAGTTTCTAAATTATTATACAAATCCAAGCTCATGAATTAATTGCTTTCTTTTTGGAGACTCAATCAAAAGGTAGACCAGCAAAGTATAGATACAGAGAATAGGGTGTAGATACGATGACCTTAATTGTGCTATAAAGTTTCCATATGATATGCAAATCTGAATCTAAATAAAATACTAGGGGAGATCCAGTCTAATCAAAATCTAAAGGGAGAGGTGCTTCACCTTCTAATCTCAGTAGATCAACTATTTTCAAGCAATCACTTATTGGGTATTAGCTTAGCCTATAAAATTTGCTAGAGATTTTATGCCAACTTCAAAGCAAGTCAATTTTATTAATTTTCTTAACTACTATTTTATTAAGTTCTCGCATAACCAGAATACTTCCAATGTGGAAGATAGCAAAATATTTAATGTCAAATTAGTTGAATGAAAATTAAAACTGCTACACCTGACATTGTAAAAATGCTATTTTTCAAGTTTTCTTTAACTAGGAAGCTTTAAGAGAAAAATAAGAGTAATGATCATTTAGCTGATAATGAGAATGACATGGAAAAATATAGAATGTTCAGTAACATCGATTTTAGAGTTTATTAAAGAAATTTATTTTAATTAAATTTTTCTATAAGTAATACAATTAAACATTTAAAATTAAAAGAGTTTAAATTAAGAATTTAAACTGCCGAGCATAATTAATGATGAATCAGTTAATAAAAATAAACTTAAACTGTAACTAGTTTCTAAACAGCTATTAAGATGAGGATTAAGAATCACTCAAGAACATGGTAAACATTAATGAGCCTATATCTCATGAGAGTAATTAATTCTTTTATTATTATTATTATTAATATTAATATTTGAGAGTGCTAATAATAAAGTAGCGTTTTCATGAGAGTAGTTGAGCAGTTAAGAACATGCTTTTAATAACCAAACCCATAGTTAAAATATTAGCAAAACCAATCTACGATATAATAAGATTCTCAAACTGCATTAGCTTAATAAAATTAGTGAGATTTTACCAGTAATAAGAATTTTATTAAAAATAAAACTGCTGGTAATGACTTTTCTATGAAAGAAACACTTTAAAAATATAATGGAATTGAGAGTGTTTATTTTCATAGAAATACAGACATTGGAACTATGCGTAATGAGTAGTATGATAAATATTTATTTTTTATTTTATTTTTTTTAAAATTGAAGGGGTAAGGAATTCAATTAATGTAATTTTAATGATTAAATTGATCCCACTAGTAAAAGTTTGTAATAAATCCATTCAGTCTAGGAAGACAAGTTGGCAGGGAGTTGTGATGAATCTAGCAGCACTAAAGAATCAAAATAATCTTCTCTAGCCTCTAAATTTAAGCAGTAAAAATGCTCTTTAAAATAAAAATTAGTTTAAAATGACAATCAAGATGAAAAAGTTAATTAATCAGACATCGAAACGCCAAGATTAGATTTATCTGGAACTAATCTTGAATCAGGCCAGAAAGAAAAAACCCCATTTATAAAAGTGCTTAAAAAGCAGTGCTTTGTTCACTAAAAATTTGAGACAAAGGAGACTTTGAATGTATGTAACAACATTTGCTAAAACTAACGGGGAAAGAGACAAGGTTCGCCTCTGTAGAACCTGTAATCCTTCTAGGCTCTCGACTAGATGATTAAGAAGTAAAATCTTAACAACATAAATAAGATATTTTCAGGAGACGCTTTTAAAACATCGGATACTATTCCCAATTACACTTAGCCCCTTGTATATGATATAAACGATTAAGAAAGCAAAAAAAGGTAGTCTTAAGCAGCTATTATTTCCTCTTAAGAGAACATTATGCCGAGTGTCTAGATTTCAAACTCCTAAAAATCCATTAAGTAACTCATCTCAGAAAACATTCTTGACACACTTTAATAAACTCTAGCAATTTATTTATTACAATTATATGAAATTTTTACTTTAAGAGTGATAATTATAATGAATCACATGAGAAAGAAGATGATGATTAATCAGAAAATTTCAACAAGAAAAGTAAGAACACCGATTAAAATTAAAACTAAGAGGAGAAACAAGAACGAGAAAACGAATCCTCTTTCTCTCAGTTGAAATTTCCAATTTTCCATTCCAGCAAGAAATAATCAAGAGATAACAACATCATTAAGTAAGGGGGTTGCTATGGTGGTAACAAAAGACAGTCTTTACTGAGCAATAAGCAGGTCATAATGCATATATAAAATGTCTATTACCCATCTCAGTTTCAAGGATAAAATTGTAACAAAAATCAGGAAATAATTGGAAGCCCCACAAAAGATGGAAGAAAAAATCCAAAGATTCATTTAATATTCAAAAATATGAATATTTAAAAATTTTTTGAATGAAGATTATTCATATGAAGAGCAAAAATTACCAAACTTACCGTTACAGAAGCGAAGTGGCAAAAATATCAGAGGCTTTAGCCTACTTAATGGCAAAAAGAGAAATCAAGCAGCTAGTTTTTATATCATTATTAAAACACAGTTTAATTAATTTGGTAGTTATTTGTTTTACCTTAAATTATAAGTGTATTTGCGCATAATTTCGAATTTCATAAGTCCTTTAATATCATTTTTTATAGGTGGTTATTGAAGAGTTGCAAAATTCTGAGATGATTTGTAATTAGCAGGAGCCCAAATTTAGTGGATTTGCTTAATTTTAGTTACATAGAAGAAGATGATGATTCAGACAAAAGCAATAGAAACGGCAATAAACTGAATGGAAGATCATAGTTTATAATATTTACAAAAAAATACAGAACAAATCCAAAATAAAAATGCATAGATGTAGCTTCCGAGGATGAAAACATAATATTTTATATAACATAAATCATAATCTTTATGGAAGGAGTTGAAATTTATGAAGAAAAAAATTTACTAAATTTGATAGTAGGATTTTTAAAACTTTGCTTTGATCTATAAATTAAATTAAATTTTTAAGGGGCTAGAAGAAGGAGAGATAATAAAAAGAGAAAGAATTGAAGAAAATTAAGGCTTTAAACAGAGAGGATTTATTAATGGTCTCTTTTGATGAGACTAATGGAAAAAGCACTTATGGAATTGTAATTTGCCCCACTGGAGACGAAGATGAAAGTTTTAACAAAAACTAATGAAATTAAAAAGTTCTTTCGAGATTTAAAGCTAACTTTGATAAAATTATATAGTTTAAATCAATAAATACATTATACTTCTTAACATTTAATGAATTTTTTGACATTTTTCCTTAGAAAACTCTATTTGTTTCTGTTGAAAATTTAAACAGAAAAATTTTTGAAAAACTTTTAAGCATTTGAGATAATTAATTATAATTAGAAATATGTAAATATATGAATTTAAATTACTATTACGCTTTGTTCTTGATGTCACAACCCTCTATTTCCTCTTAAATACTTTAATAACTTTGTTCAAACAGCTTCTAGTTTTGTTATGATTATTCTTTATTGATGCTAAATTAAAATATATACAATAATATATACACATAGCTTTAATCATCAATCATAATGACTTAACTACATGAAATCTGATAATTGTGACTTAGAGTTGCAATTTCTACCGAGGTCAAGATTTGTCCATAATTTAGTTTTTATTTTTATTTGTAGGTTACTGCTCTGTTAATAGAGTGTCTTAAATTTGAGCAAATTCAAAGATATTTTGAGAGTTTTACACCTAAATATTGTTTTCAACTACAGAATGAATAATTGTGGTGGGTTCTGTGCTGGCTATCTAAGCTTAAGTGGTCAAATTACTATGGTCAGAAAGAGCCATTTTTACAATATCAGTGCTTTTTTTCAAGAATAATTGTTGCTCTCTCTGGTGTTGTGTTCGAATTGGTTTCATATCTTTACTTTAACTATCAATCAATAATGTTTTAAAAGTCATAGAATTATTTTTAAGAAGGATTTCATTGAGCCCCCTAATTGACTTAGTGTATAAACGGCTAATTATAATTTTAAAAATGTGTTTGTCCTGCTTTCGCGAGTATAGAAGTTTATGAGGAAATTTTACCATTATTTGATTGAGATGAAGTCTTAAGTGTGAAGCTTTTGAGATTGTTTAGGGTTTCTGGAATTTCTAAAGGATCTCTTTTGTGAGGCTACTGTTCCTAGTAGTATTATTTCGACAAGTTTAGTTGATCCAATATTTCTATGTTTGAGTCTAAGGCCCTTTCAGGTGGTAGAATGACCTTTAGATAAATATTATTATATATATTGATTTATTAATACCCTTCATTATATATTAACACCCCATGTAGAGGCATTAAAGAAGTTTCTGTAGAAATCTAAGATACCCATCAATAGTCTAGATGAGCTAAAATTATGGTTTTCTTAAATGTCAAAGTAATTCAAGTATGTTACTAAAAGATAACTGCGCTCTATGAGCTTATACCTCCAATAAGAAAATGAATTATTATACTTCTTTATTCTTAACATAATAAGGAGAATTAAATTGTTAAGTGCTAGGAATCTCTTAAGTAAAAAAGAGACTTCCTTCAAATTTTAATAGTTAGTAATAAAAAACTGCACTAATGGGCAACTTTGACATACTAAAAGAGTTTTTGTTATATTCAGTTGGTTAATCAATTATTGTTAGAAAATATTTGAAACGACTTAGTTCATCATTTGGATGAAAGAGGAATCATCAAAAGTTATATCAACACTGAAGTAGCTCCTTAGGGATTGATCTCAGTTCAAAATCACAAAAACCATGATTTTTCATTTTTTTCTCGAGAAGTTGGTATAAATTAATTATATTTTTATGACAGGAATGAAAGCGGTTTCGATTAATTTGAAGCTTCCGAGAATATGCCAGTATTTAAGAGATCCAGAAAGTTTTTTTTAGTTCACAGATAATTGCATAACTGTCTTTCTGGTACTGCCAAGTCCATATCACTAGATTCTAAAACTAAACAGTGGCAAGAGACCCGAAAAGCTAAAAAGAGGGATTCTAACCAGCAAAATTTTCCCTTGTTTTCTAGGGTACCTTATTAAAGATAAATTCTGCTTTGGTTGAGGCTAGAAGAAATCTTTATGATTGTATGGATACTATTACTAGAACTGTTAATGAAGCACATTGAACTATTGAGGTTGTATGGTGAAGTTATTTTTTTATCCATGCTAATTGGCTTGTTGGTGAGTAACATTAGTTTAGTTTATATTCTATTGTTATTGTTAGATTGAGTCATTTAGCTATGTTGTTAATATAGTGGTTGAATTAGACTGAGTTCTTCATTGATATTTAGAGTGGAGATATATAATATGGCAAATATTCCTGGCTGTTGGAGCTAACTTAAGCAGATAATGGGATAGTCTAGTTCTTATGAGTATATTTGTTGTTATGATAATGTGGTTAACTCTTATTGTGGAGTATTCTTAAATGACTGATAAGAATTGTTGAAGGAGTTTTTCTCCAGTTGCTCAAAGTTTCATAGAGCTAAGATAGTTATTTAGTTTAGATAGTTGCTTGAATGCTGGAATTAAGGAGTGAATATAGCTGCTTTTGAGCTATTCTAAGAATTATGACTTTGAAGTTAAAATGATTTATATTTATAATAAAGTTATGGTGGTATAGTGGAAGCCTACTATATTTCATGCAAAGTTTGTTACATTGTGGACTCTATAATCTTATTGGAGAATTATTGGAAAGTAAAAGCAAATGCATTATTCTTGAATAAATTTGAAGCATCAATTCTATCAGTAAGTTATATTTAAATTTAGCTTAATTTCTATTCCTAATCTTAAATAACAATATGATCTTTAGATTCTTCATATTAATTGGCATAATTTCTATCGAGGTATCAGAAGCAGTGTTAGTTGTTCCTATTTTATCAGTTTTAGAACCAAGTTATATATCCTGCTATTAACCCTGAGATTTCAGGTACTTGAAAGTCAAATTTTAAGTTTTATGGGCTTGACTATACTTTGAGAATTCTTTTAATTAGTGGATTTTGAACTTTTTTCACTAACTAAATAGGGAATATTGCAGTGAAAAATTCTAAATCTTCATTTTTTTGGTGTCCACAATAATTTAAACATAAAACTTTCCTAAATTTTTTTTCGCTCTTTATTGGTTCAAAATTAAAAAATATAAATCAGTTATGTCAAAGATTTCACTCAACCTTATAATTTTATGCCATCTATTCATAATCTTATAAGAGGATTTACTATACTTTCTTTATGATTGCAAGCAAACTTAATTAATCATGTTTTTTGTTAATTCAAGCACATACTATCTTATGACCTCCATGCTTTCATTTTCACTCTCAGTTGTCAACAAGTTGTCTTTCTCTTGAAAGAGTTTCTTGGACTGTCTATCATCTTCAGAGAATATTATATTTTCCTTGTAATTATTGTGGTCTTTGTTATTCATCATGTTTTTGTTTATTTTTTCATTTTTTTGAATTTCTTGTTTCACTTTAATTCTGCCTATATTGTAATAATTGATACTATTTGGATTCTACTTAAATTATAAACAATAATTATTTTATAGTCAACAACTCATATCAAAGCAAATTATAAAAAACCCTAATATATGTTTAGCTTTTGAACTAGACTTTTGGGTGAGTTTTTACATGGTACTTTGAAGTTACATTACACTCTAAAATGTGTTTAGGTCTAGAGATTTACAAGATTTAATTGGAGAATATTTTAAGCATTTTTATTATTAGGAGTACTGTTAAAAGTTATATTAGCTGATGAATTACTATTGTTATTATTAGATTAATGAGCAGGGGTGTTATCGCCCATAGTTGATTACCTTTTTTATCCATAAGATTAGCTTTTAATGTCACTTTAGGTGTCAAGCTTTAATACTATTAAATAACAAAAACATTAATCTTCTTGGTGATTGATTTTCCAAATTTTCTTTTTGGATAATTAGTGTAGGTTGTTGATTCTAGTTTGCACTCTTCTTTTGTTTCTTCTTGGCTTAACCTTAGGATGAACCACTATAAAGGAATTAAAACTAGATAAATTCACTTCCTTTTTCTGTTTTATAGATTCCTCAAGAAACAGATTTCCCATAAAATCTTCTTTGTACTTCTTCTTAAATAAATCCAAGAATGTTTCAAAAATCAGAACTTATCTGTTATGGGTGTAACTAAACTTAAGATAAACTAATTGACTCATCATTTCAGGATCAAAATAGGATCTTTGCGACATTTCAATAAAAATTAAGTTCTTGCTCGGTTTACATCTAAGAATTCGATTTTTCAGATTAATCTTTACTATCTTTACCTATTTAGAATAGTGCAGGCTTTTGGAGTGCCCACTATTGCGTGACTAAGTTTAATTCCCTCCACCACTTTAAAGCATTTTTTGTTCAAATTATTATTGTAAGAGTGTTAAATAATGACTTTTCTTTGCATCAGGCATCTCACGCCAAAATTTTGAGAGCTCAATAAGATCAATATCTTATGAGTCTCTGTAAGTTTTTTCGCTGAATAAAGATGAAAGTTCGTTTACTTTTGCTATTCCAAGTTTATTTATTATCATAATTTTAACTACACATAAATGTAAGTTTTTCGCTTTACGAAAGTTGTGGAAAGAAGTAGTTTACTATATAAAATGATAGATACTTACTGTGCCCAAAGGTTTTCCTCTATAGTTACTATTATCAAAGTAGCAAAGCTATGAAAACTTTTTTGGCTTAAACCAACTTGAATACATTATCAGATTTTGTTAGTTTTTCGTATCTAAAAAGGACTAACTTGGCTTTGAGAAGTGGAATTATTTGTTGCAAATGCCATTGACTTGAAAAATAAATCTTAATCTTAAACAAGATCCCCTGACACTGTCAAGGTATTGAGATTGTCAAAATAATAAGTTAGGCGTACTTATTTAAAAATTTTCTAATTAGATTGGGTAAAATAATGGTTCATATCAGGATCGTTGCTTTAAATATATTTAAAATATTCTTGAGACTGAGAGTATGTGTGTAAAATTATGATTTATAGAAACTAGTAAGTTTATGGATTGTATGAATTACTTATATATATTGTAGCCTCTGTCTCGCTCCCGAAATGCAAAATAGCTCATAGCTCTCTTATTTCTCTTCAATTCTCCAATGTATTGTCAAAATTGTCTCTATTAAATAGGGATAAAGAGTGCTCAACGCATTTACTCTCTCTCTTCAACAGTAATTTTCTTACAATTGTAAAATGTTATTGTTATTAAGCTTATTAATTTGAAAAACAAAAAACATACCATTCAGAAACAGTAGGTGGATTCTTAGGTTTATAATTGTGCGAAGTGCTGCCTCCACTTCCCCTATTGGATTAAGATTAAGCATCTTTCTGTCGAAGATTAAAGAACAACTGGTTTCTGGATTTTAAGGCTGAGTCGTGGGAGATTTTTCTTACCACCCAGACGATTAGATTAAGTGGATTGAGCATTTTATTACGAAAACATTGAATTTTTTCCGACAACACCACTGTTATTATAATAATTATAATGAGAAGCTGCAGAAGTTTAACCAAGTTTTTTAGAACATCGAATTTGGTTACAAAAATGGTTACTATATGCCAGAACTGCTTGAGATTAAATTGGATGTTAAAGTTGGGTAACTTGATGAGGATGAAGACATTCCTGAGTCACCTAAACTGCCAAGGCCAGATCTGTTTTTATGAAAGACTGAATAGCCTGAGGTGCTATAGTTACTTGGGCTTGCTACATTTGAAATATATTATGAGTTTGAAAGTGAGATGCTCAAATATATCACTTTCACATCTGAATTACCAGTTTTTGAATAACTATTGAAATTTGAGGTTCAAGCCATCCATCATAAATATAAATACTTATCTTTATTTTTAGCAAAAGAAATTATTTTCCTAAAAATATTTTTGAACCTTAGAGCTAATTAGAATGAGTAGTCTTAACAAGAGAAGCTGAAGTAGTTTCATTTCACAAAGAAGCTGGCATTTATAATAATCAATATTAATTATATTAAATGGTATCCACTTTATTTCGTTGTAAATTATTTAATAGCCACTCACATTACAACGATATAAGATATACGATTTTATTGTTTTAATTAATAATAAAGATACATACGAAGTGTGAAAGTAGTAGTAAATTTTAATAATTTTAACATTAGTCATATTTAAACTTAATTTTTATTATTGAATATTCGATAATTATTAAAACATGAATGAATAACTTTAAATAAAAAGAACTCATCAGATCGATGGTTTTTTTCTTTCTCTGACTATCAATCACCATTTTGATAGAGGGACATTCTCCATGAAAATAAAGGCAAATTAAAAAATAAGAGGTAAATAAATATATTTGCTCTAACAGAGACACCTCTACCCACCCTTCCATCAAGTTTCTAATTTAAAATAAGAAAGCAACAAAAAATCTGAATTAAATTTTAGCATAAAGCTATAATTGAATTCTAAAACAATGAAGTAGTTAAAATAAGCAGGAAAATTTTCATAATTTAAAGTAATTCTATAATTAGCAAATGAAAATCTGATGAATTAATTCAGCAGAATAAATAGTATCAAGAGGATTAGGCAAATAACAATTTGTAGTCAGGAGTTGCTCCCTCTTTTAAATCAATTAATAATATGCCAAAACCAATTTATGTATAATTTACAGTAACTTATTTGCATAGATTCTACTAAATTATTATTAAATTAAATTAGTTAATTTAGTCTATTTTAAGACTAAATGTGAATTCAAACTAAAATTAGCTTTTGATATATTCAAGTTTTCTGTGATATTGAAGTAACTCTTATAATCTTAAGTATTGAAGTAACTCTTATAATCTTAAGTTTGATTCATAAATTTTAGTATATATTTACATCCACTTTGAACTTTTCAAGTTTATTGACAGCAAGAGAAAAAATTTTAAATTTCATCATTAAGAACTGACTGTTTCCATTCTTTAGGAGAAATAGTCATTAATATATTCATAACATACTTGATGATCGGTTTTATATATTTTTATATATATTATTTAATCATTAATTTGATATGCCTAAAATAAATATGAATAATACATAAAATAATTGAACTATCTAATGGCTTAATTTTCTCTTTTTCTCAATAATAATATTGTAGGAATACATTCGATTTGGGAAAACGAATTTAAATTAATTAATTATTAATTACCTTCAGTTATGTTTTTGGAAAATGTCTGAAAACCCTAACAATATTATACTCTCTGGATAGCGCATTAAAAATGAGAAGGTGGTTGTTATTTCTATAATAAATTTCTCTCATCGCCCAAGCGAGAGAAACCCATTATATTATTTTTGGGAGTTAGCTCAAAATCAAAATATCTCGCTTACTGGGATGATTCAGGAATATTGCCAATAATAATGTCCAGCTAAAATTTCGGGATCTACTGTAGAATCTATTTATTTTTGAATTTTAAGTCACTTTGGTTTTGATAACTGCCATGATTTTAATATTTAATTAATTTTAATTTAAATTCATTTTCCCAAATCGAATGTATTCCTACAATATTAGATATATTTTTTTATATTTCATAGTTTCTACACTCCACAATTTTATGTATTATTTTATTTTTATAATTCTAAATCTTTCCATTTTATATCGTGATTGCTTGCTTTTTCTAATCCATTTTCCCTTCTCTTGACTTTTAAATATTATCTTTTCTTAAATATTTTTCATCCTGCTAAAACTCTATTCCTAATTGTGTGTTTCATGAGTATCAACAACTTGATTGACTTTATTACTTTTAATAGTTTTAGTTGCTGTCGATGAAGCATAGTAATTAGTGAGAGTTTTTTTTCATACCAAGATTTCGATCTTCTTCTGTTCAAAAAAGATTATATGACGTCGGAGTTATTGAGATCTGTATACGTTAAGGTTTAGTTACTAGGCTTAGCAGATTCTAATCTTGCTTGCATTTTATTACGAGATTGATCATTTGATATGTTAGAGGCGTCTTTCTTTGAATTTTGATTTATTATGTATATCATTGCCTATGTTGAGAAATTTTATGGGTTTATAAAATGTAATTTTATCAACTAACTGAAGTAATAGTCATTTAAGTTAGATTTCTTCAAGATTTATTTTTCCAAACAGACCTCACCAATTTAGATTTAATACTTTTATGAGTTATTTATTGATTTAAAATATCGGGATGCCCACTTCACTTAATTATGACATAAATTTGTCAGAAAATTTGAATTGTGTTTATTTTATCTTTTATTTAAATAGAAGTTGCTCATAATATAATTATCAAATTTCTCTTCAATGAATTGCACTCTGTTATAAATTTCATTAAATTTTACTTTTTAAATCGATTCATTGAATTATTGAGTGTTAGTAATAATTGAATTAAAAATTTCGATTTATTCCTAAGATTTTACACTAGTTTTGGTCTAATTCTCCTCCCGTTTCTTTTAATATCTGAATTTTTTTGTAAATCTTCTGCACATCTTATTTTTCTTGAGTATTTTTGGATTTTGTTTAAGTTTAGAGTCTTTTATTCATCAACAGTAGCAGTGGTAGTAGTTTACGAAAACGAGAAGCTAATTTTACTGGTGTTATTCTGCAGCTAACTAAATTTAAACGCTCCAATCATCGATTTCTTGATTGTTCTTATAAT
>ARYC01018439.1:0-10244 GCA_000711775.1 Oxytricha trifallax
AGTTGCAATTTCTACCGAGGTCAAGATTTGTCCATAATTTAGTTTTTATTTTTATTTGTAGGTTACTGCTCTGTTAATAGAGTGTCTTAAATTTGAGCAAATTCAAAGATATTTTGAGAGTTTTACACCTAAATATTGTTTTCAACTACAGAATGAATAATTGTGGTGGGTTCTGTGCTGGCTATCTAAGCTTAAGTGGTCAAATTACTATGGTCAGAAAGAGCCATTTTTACAATATCAGTGCTTTTTTTCAAGAATAATTGTTGCTCTCTCTGGTGTTGTGTTCGAATTGGTTTCATATCTTTACTTTAACTATCAATCAATAATGTTTTAAAAGTCATAGAATTATTTTTAAGAAGGATTTCATTGAGCCCCCTAATTGACTTAGTGTATAAACGGCTAATTATAATTTTAAAAATGTGTTTGTCCTGCTTTCGCGAGTATAGAAGTTTATGAGGAAATTTTACCATTATTTGATTGAGATGAAGTCTTAAGTGTGAAGCTTTTGAGATTGTTTAGGGTTTCTGGAATTTCTAAAGGATCTCTTTTGTGAGGCTACTGTTCCTAGTAGTATTATTTCGACAAGTTTAGTTGATCCAATATTTCTATGTTTGAGTCTAAGGCCCTTTCAGGTGGTAGAATGACCTTTAGATAAATATTATTATATATATTGATTTATTAATACCCTTCATTATATATTAACACCCCATGTAGAGGCATTAAAGAAGTTTCTGTAGAAATCTAAGATACCCATCAATAGTCTAGATGAGCTAAAATTATGGTTTTCTTAAATGTCAAAGTAATTCAAGTATGTTACTAAAAGATAACTGCGCTCTATGAGCTTATACCTCCAATAAGAAAATGAATTATTATACTTCTTTATTCTTAACATAATAAGGAGAATTAAATTGTTAAGTGCTAGGAATCTCTTAAGTAAAAAAGAGACTTCCTTCAAATTTTAATAGTTAGTAATAAAAAACTGCACTAATGGGCAACTTTGACATACTAAAAGAGTTTTTGTTATATTCAGTTGGTTAATCAATTATTGTTAGAAAATATTTGAAACGACTTAGTTCATCATTTGGATGAAAGAGGAATCATCAAAAGTTATATCAACACTGAAGTAGCTCCTTAGGGATTGATCTCAGTTCAAAATCACAAAAACCATGATTTTTCATTTTTTTCTCGAGAAGTTGGTATAAATTAATTATATTTTTATGACAGGAATGAAAGCGGTTTCGATTAATTTGAAGCTTCCGAGAATATGCCAGTATTTAAGAGATCCAGAAAGTTTTTTTTAGTTCACAGATAATTGCATAACTGTCTTTCTGGTACTGCCAAGTCCATATCACTAGATTCTAAAACTAAACAGTGGCAAGAGACCCGAAAAGCTAAAAAGAGGGATTCTAACCAGCAAAATTTTCCCTTGTTTTCTAGGGTACCTTATTAAAGATAAATTCTGCTTTGGTTGAGGCTAGAAGAAATCTTTATGATTGTATGGATACTATTACTAGAACTGTTAATGAAGCACATTGAACTATTGAGGTTGTATGGTGAAGTTATTTTTTTATCCATGCTAATTGGCTTGTTGGTGAGTAACATTAGTTTAGTTTATATTCTATTGTTATTGTTAGATTGAGTCATTTAGCTATGTTGTTAATATAGTGGTTGAATTAGACTGAGTTCTTCATTGATATTTAGAGTGGAGATATATAATATGGCAAATATTCCTGGCTGTTGGAGCTAACTTAAGCAGATAATGGGATAGTCTAGTTCTTATGAGTATATTTGTTGTTATGATAATGTGGTTAACTCTTATTGTGGAGTATTCTTAAATGACTGATAAGAATTGTTGAAGGAGTTTTTCTCCAGTTGCTCAAAGTTTCATAGAGCTAAGATAGTTATTTAGTTTAGATAGTTGCTTGAATGCTGGAATTAAGGAGTGAATATAGCTGCTTTTGAGCTATTCTAAGAATTATGACTTTGAAGTTAAAATGATTTATATTTATAATAAAGTTATGGTGGTATAGTGGAAGCCTACTATATTTCATGCAAAGTTTGTTACATTGTGGACTCTATAATCTTATTGGAGAATTATTGGAAAGTAAAAGCAAATGCATTATTCTTGAATAAATTTGAAGCATCAATTCTATCAGTAAGTTATATTTAAATTTAGCTTAATTTCTATTCCTAATCTTAAATAACAATATGATCTTTAGATTCTTCATATTAATTGGCATAATTTCTATCGAGGTATCAGAAGCAGTGTTAGTTGTTCCTATTTTATCAGTTTTAGAACCAAGTTATATATCCTGCTATTAACCCTGAGATTTCAGGTACTTGAAAGTCAAATTTTAAGTTTTATGGGCTTGACTATACTTTGAGAATTCTTTTAATTAGTGGATTTTGAACTTTTTTCACTAACTAAATAGGGAATATTGCAGTGAAAAATTCTAAATCTTCATTTTTTTGGTGTCCACAATAATTTCTATTTATTTTTCGCTTTTATTGGGTTCAAAAAAAATAAAATCAGTTTGTCGATCCTCCCTTATATTTTATGCATCTATTCATTTTATAGATTATTTTATGATTGCAAGCAAACTTAATTAATCATGTTTTTTGTTAATTCAAGCACATACTATCTTATGACCTCCATGCTTTCATTTTCACTCTCAGTTGTCAACAAGTTGTCTTTCTCTTGAAAGAGTTTCTTGGACTGTCTATCATCTTCAGAGAATATTATATTTTCCTTGTAATTATTGTGGTCTTTGTTATTCATCATGTTTTTGTTTATTTTTTCATTTTTTTGAATTTCTTGTTTCACTTTAATTCTGCCTATATTGTAATAATTGATACTATTTGGATTCTACTTAAATTATAAACAATAATTATTTTATAGTCAACAACTCATATCAAAGCAAATTATAAAAAACCCTAATATATGTTTAGCTTTTGAACTAGACTTTTGGGTGAGTTTTTACATGGTACTTTGAAGTTACATTACACTCTAAAATGTGTTTAGGTCTAGAGATTTACAAGATTTAATTGGAGAATATTTTAAGCATTTTTATTATTAGGAGTACTGTTAAAAGTTATATTAGCTGATGAATTACTATTGTTATTATTAGATTAATGAGCAGGGGTGTTATCGCCCATAGTTGATTACCTTTTTTATCCATAAGATTAGCTTTTAATGTCACTTTAGGTGTCAAGCTTTAATACTATTAAATAACAAAAACATTAATCTTCTTGGTGATTGATTTTCCAAATTTTCTTTTTGGATAATTAGTGTAGGTTGTTGATTCTAGTTTGCACTCTTCTTTTGTTTCTTCTTGGCTTAACCTTAGGATGAACCACTATAAAGGAATTAAAACTAGATAAATTCACTTCCTTTTTCTGTTTTATAGATTCCTCAAGAAACAGATTTCCCATAAAATCTTCTTTGTACTTCTTCTTAAATAAATCCAAGAATGTTTCAAAAATCAGAACTTATCTGTTATGGGTGTAACTAAACTTAAGATAAACTAATTGACTCATCATTTCAGGATCAAAATAGGATCTTTGCGACATTTCAATAAAAATTAAGTTCTTGCTCGGTTTACATCTAAGAATTCGATTTTTCAGATTAATCTTTACTATCTTTACCTATTTAGAATAGTGCAGGCTTTTGGAGTGCCCACTATTGCGTGACTAAGTTTAATTCCCTCCACCACTTTAAAGCATTTTTTGTTCAAATTATTATTGTAAGAGTGTTAAATAATGACTTTTCTTTGCATCAGGCATCTCACGCCAAAATTTTGAGAGCTCAATAAGATCAATATCTTATGAGTCTCTGTAAGTTTTTTCGCTGAATAAAGATGAAAGTTCGTTTACTTTTGCTATTCCAAGTTTATTTATTATCATAATTTTAACTACACATAAATGTAAGTTTTTCGCTTTACGAAAGTTGTGGAAAGAAGTAGTTTACTATATAAAATGATAGATACTTACTGTGCCCAAAGGTTTTCCTCTATAGTTACTATTATCAAAGTAGCAAAGCTATGAAAACTTTTTTGGCTTAAACCAACTTGAATACATTATCAGATTTTGTTAGTTTTTCGTATCTAAAAAGGACTAACTTGGCTTTGAGAAGTGGAATTATTTGTTGCAAATGCCATTGACTTGAAAAATAAATCTTAATCTTAAACAAGATCCCCTGACACTGTCAAGGTATTGAGATTGTCAAAATAATAAGTTAGGCGTACTTATTTAAAAATTTTCTAATTAGATTGGGTAAAATAATGGTTCATATCAGGATCGTTGCTTTAAATATATTTAAAATATTCTTGAGACTGAGAGTATGTGTGTAAAATTATGATTTATAGAAACTAGTAAGTTTATGGATTGTATGAATTACTTATATATATTGTAGCCTCTGTCTCGCTCCCGAAATGCAAAATAGCTCATAGCTCTCTTATTTCTCTTCAATTCTCCAATGTATTGTCAAAATTGTCTCTATTAAATAGGGATAAAGAGTGCTCAACGCATTTACTCTCTCTCTTCAACAGTAATTTTCTTACAATTGTAAAATGTTATTGTTATTAAGCTTATTAATTTGAAAAACAAAAAACATACCATTCAGAAAACAGTAGGTGGATTCTTAGGTTTATAATTGTGCGAAGTGCTGCCTCCACTTCCCCTATTGGATTAAGATTAAGCATCTTTCTGTCGAAGATTAAAGAACAACTGGTTTCTGGATTTTAAGGCTGAGTCGTGGGAGATTTTTCTTACCACCCAGACGATTAGATTAAGTGGATTGAGCATTTTATTACGAAAACATTGAATTTTTTCCGACAACACCACTGTTATTATAATAATTATAATGAGAAGCTGCAGAAGTTTAACCAAGTTTTTTAGAACATCGAATTTGGTTACAAAAATGGTTACTATATGCCAGAACTGCTTGAGATTAAATTGGATGTTAAAGTTGGGTAACTTGATGAGGATGAAGACATTCCTGAGTCACCTAAACTGCCAAGGCCAGATCTGTTTTTATGAAAGACTGAATAGCCTGAGGTGCTATAGTTACTTGGGCTTGCTACATTTGAAATATATTATGAGTTTGAAAGTGAGATGCTCAAATATATCACTTTCACATCTGAATTACCAGTTTTTGAATAACTATTGAAATTTGAGGTTCAAGCCATCCATCATAAATATAAATACTTATCTTTATTTTTAGCAAAAGAAATTATTTTCCTAAAAATATTTTTGAACCTTAGAGCTAATTAGAATGAGTAGTCTTAACAAGAGAAGCTGAAGTAGTTTCATTTCACAAAGAAGCTGGCATTTATAATAATCAATATTAATTATATTAAATGGTATCCACTTTATTTCGTTGTAAATTATTTAATAGCCACTCACATTACAACGATATAAGATATACGATTTTATTGTTTTAATTAATAATAAAGATACATACGAAGTGTGAAAGTAGTAGTAAATTTTAATAATTTTAACATTAGTCATATTTAAACTTAATTTTTATTATTGAATATTCGATAATTATTAAAACATGAATGAATAACTTTAAATAAAAAGAACTCATCAGATCGATGGTTTTTTTCTTTCTCTGACTATCAATCACCATTTTGATAGAGGGACATTCTCCATGAAAATAAAGGCAAATTAAAAAATAAGAGGTAAATAAATATATTTGCTCTAACAGAGACACCTCTACCCACCCTTCCATCAAGTTTCTAATTTAAAATAAGAAAGCAACAAAAAATCTGAATTAAATTTTAGCATAAAGCTATAATTGAATTCTAAAACAATGAAGTAGTTAAAATAAGCAGGAAAATTTTCATAATTTAAAGTAATTCTATAATTAGCAAATGAAAATCTGATGAATTAATTCAGCAGAATAAATAGTATCAAGAGGATTAGGCAAATAACAATTTGTAGTCAGGAGTTGCTCCCTCTTTTAAATCAATTAATAATATGCCAAAACCAATTTATGTATAATTTACAGTAACTTATTTGCATAGATTCTACTAAATTATTATTAAATTAAATTAGTTAATTTAGTCTATTTTAAGACTAAATGTGAATTCAAACTAAAATTAGCTTTTGATATATTCAAGTTTTCTGTGATATTGAAGTAACTCTTATAATCTTAAGTATTGAAGTAACTCTTATAATCTTAAGTTTGATTCATAAATTTTAGTATATATTTACATCCACTTTGAACTTTTCAAGTTTATTGACAGCAAGAGAAAAAATTTTAAATTTCATCATTAAGAACTGACTGTTTCCATTCTTTAGGAGAAATAGTCATTAATATATTCATAACATACTTGATGATCGGTTTTATATATTTTTATATATATTATTTAATCATTAATTTGATATGCCTAAAATAAATATGAATAATACATAAAATAATTGAACTATCTAATGGCTTAATTTTCTCTTTTTCTCAATAATAATATTGTAGGAATACATTCGATTTGGGAAAACGAATTTAAATTAATTAATTATTAATTACCTTCAGTTATGTTTTTGGAAAATGTCTGAAAACCCTAACAATATTATACTCTCTGGATAGCGCATTAAAAATGAGAAGGTGGTTGTTATTTCTATAATAAATTTCTCTCATCGCCCAAGCGAGAGAAACCCATTATATTATTTTTGGGAGTTAGCTCAAAATCAAAATATCTCGCTTACTGGGATGATTCAGGAATATTGCCAATAATAATGTCCAGCTAAAATTTCGGGATCTACTGTAGAATCTATTTATTTTTGAATTTTAAGTCACTTTGGTTTTGATAACTGCCATGATTTTAATATTTAATTAATTTAATTTAAATTCATTTTCCCAAATCGAATGTATTCCTACAATATTAGATATATTTTTTTATATTTCATAGTTTCTACACTCCCAATTTTATGTATTATTTTATTTTTATAATTCTAAATCTTTCCATTTTATATCGTGATTGCTTGCTTTTTCTAATCCATTTTCCCTTCTCTTGACTTTTAAATATTATCTTTTCTTAAATATTTTTCATCCTGCTAAAACTCTATTCCTAATTGTGTGTTTCATGAGTATCAACAACTTGATTGACTTTATTACTTTTAATAGTTTTAGTTGCTGTCGATGAAGCATAGTAATTAGTGAGAGTTTTTTTTCATACCAAGATTTCGATCTTCTTCTGTTCAAAAAAGATTATATGACGTCGGAGTTATTGAGATCTGTATACGTTAAGGTTTAGTTACTAGGCTTAGCAGATTCTAATCTTGCTTGCATTTTATTACGAGATTGATCATTTGATATGTTAGAGGCGTCTTTCTTTGAATTTTGATTTATTATGTATATCATTGCCTATGTTGAGAAATTTTATGGGTTTATAAAATGTAATTTTATCAACTAACTGAAGTAATAGTCATTTAAGTTAGATTTCTTCAAGATTTATTTTTCCAAACAGACCTCACCAATTTAGATTTAATACTTTTATGAGTTATTTATTGATTTAAAATATCGGGATGCCCACTTCACTTAATTATGACATAAATTTGTCAGAAAATTTGAATTGTGTTTATTTTATCTTTTATTTAAATAGAAGTTGCTCATAATATAATTATCAAATTTCTCTTCAATGAATTGCACTCTGTTATAAATTTCATTAAATTTTACTTTTTAAATCGATTCATTGAATTATTGAGTGTTAGTAATAATTGAATTAAAAATTTCGATTTATTCCTAAGATTTTACACTAGTTTTGGTCTAATTCTCCTCCCGTTTCTTTTAATATCTGAATTTTTTTGTAAATCTTCTGCACATCTTATTTTTCTTGAGTATTTTTGGATTTTGTTTAAGTTTAGAGTCTTTTATTCATCAACAGTAGCAGTGGTAGTAGTTTACGAAAACGAGAAGCTAATTTTACTGGTGTTATTCTGCAGCTAACTAAATTTAAACGCTCCAATCATCGATTTCTTGATTGTTCTTATAATGATGGAATTTCTTTCTGTCTTAAAACTTGAAGTTTAGTTATGGTTAATATCTTAAACAGTCTTATCATTCTATTTAGCTATTTTAATTTAATCATAATTTGAGTTATTGTCCATATTTTTCCCTTAAGCGTATTAGATTATTTACTTCAATATTTTCTGCAACCGCTCTTTGCTAATTATTTGCAAAGCTTTCTTACTTTTTATAGATAATATCTTAAACTTAATAACTTTGTTCTTCAATTTTGTCAAAATCAATGTAATCCATGGGTCTAGGCTTCCTTTTTTCCTTTTTTTTCCACCATTTTCTCTTTTATTTCCTTTTCTCTTTCTTCAAAGAATACAATATCACCCACTTCCTAATCCATTTTAATATGAGCGCCCAATCAATCTAATCTTTTCAAGAATTAACAGTTTTATCTCGCTTCCTAATAAAATCTTATTAAGCCTAAATACTTTTTTTCCTAGCAGAGATCTTATGCATTTCTTTAGATCTCTTCCCTCTATGACTTTTAGTCATTTATGACAAGTTTTACTCTTAAAACTAAACAGTAGCAGTTGCATTGATATTCTCTTGCTCTTATTACAATTTATCTTAAATTTACTCTAACTCCCATTAAGACCTATAAATTCTGAATACATCAAATTCATCCCATCTGCATTTTTAATTTTGTGAAATATTTCAAGGATTACTTTATCTTTTCAATAAATTGCTTCTCGTCTCTCTTCTTGACATTAGCCGCGTTATTGAAAATTTTTGCTGTATTAATTACCTTTTTTAAGGAACTTTTTCCAGAATCTTTTCTTCTCCTACCAGATGATGAATTTGAATGACTTTCATCAAACTAGGAAGCATCCATAATTCTAGTTTTCTGTGATTCCCAATAAACTCTTGAAATTTCTTTTTTTCTCATTTTTTCTTTTACTCCCAAGTTATAGACAGACCTTAAACATTTTTAATTAGTTTACCAAAGTTCAAGTTTGGTGTTTGCTTTCTCAGCTGTTTAATCTTTGGTATCATTGTGGTAAATCATTTTTATGTATTTATCAACATGGGCAAGATCAAAGTTTATAATTCTTCTCCTAAGAGCTGTTTTAAGTCATCAGAACAGTAATACTTATTATTTTCTGTTTTTATTTATACTTTCTCAAATATTCTGGTTTTCAGTTAATCAACTTTCAGTTAATTAAACTTAGTAAAGTTTTGTTAAATAAAACAGTAATTAAAAGCCAGTAAGTTTATCTATTAATTTTATGAAGAGGTTTTTATCAATAAATTTTAGAAAATCCTTCATATCACTGACCTTAATTTCAACATCACTTTTATAGTAATAATCCAATATCTTCTTACTTAGCTCTCCTAATTTCTTGAGAATGTTTTTAAACTCCTAAAACCTCAATTTATATCATTTCTCAATGTCATGTAGTTTGCTAATTTTCACAAATCGTCATCATTATCTTTTTTCTCTATCAACCTGTATTTTTAATCTATTATCTTTTCTTATTAAGCTTCTATTTATAGTGCTTTAAAATAATTTATGCCATTTAAATCATTTTCTTAAAAAAATCAGTTTTTAAAAGCTACTATTTTCCTGAGTTTTAAGACAAATCTACACTTTAATCTGGTAATAAATGCGAATAATCCTCTTTAGTGATTGAAAATTATGTTTCTAGGATTTTATAGACAATTTTTTAAGTTTTTTTGCTTTTAAATAGTCATTCCCCTTATCTTTTGAAGATTTAGCTAGTGGTTAGATGTTTAGAGCGTGAGAAGATTAGCACAAATCCGATTTTTCTCAAAGTTACAATTATCCTTAGTAAAGTTATCTCTTGCTCTATAAAATTGTCTAGAAAACCTTATTTTGATTCTTCTCTAATTGCTTTTAAAACCTTGATTGAGATATTGATAGATTTTAAAGGATTTTCCCTTTACTTGCTGCATTAGATAGATAGATAAGAAATCATAACTTTCAAAAGCTGCTGGATAATTATTAGAAGATTTATGCATTTTTTATTCTGTAAATCCTTAAATTTTGTAAACTATATAATTAAGTATTAATAGTCAGTTCTCAAAACTAAGTTCATAATAATTCAATTTTATATGTTAATAAATTTATATAATAAATCATTCTTAATATTTTAAATCGTTACATTAAAGTTTACTGTACAATAACTTGTTGGGAATTGTTAAACTCCTATAAAAACTATTCCACAGTAATATCATTTTGCTTACACTTCTAATTACACTTTTAACG
>ARYC01018440.1:0-75633 GCA_000711775.1 Oxytricha trifallax
TTTTTACATGGTACTTTGAAGTTACATTACACTCTAAAATGTGTTTAGGTCTAGAGATTTACAAGATTTAATTGGAGAATATTTTAAGCATTTTTATTATTAGGAGTACTGTTAAAAGTTATATTAGCTGATGAATTACTATTGTTATTATTAGATTAATGAGCAGGGGTGTTATCGCCCATAGTTGATTACCTTTTTTATCCATAAGATTAGCTTTTAATGTCACTTTAGGTGTCAAGCTTTAATACTATTAAATAACAAAAACATTAATCTTCTTGGTGATTGATTTTCCAAATTTTCTTTTTGGATAATTAGTGTAGGTTGTTGATTCTAGTTTGCACTCTTCTTTTGTTTCTTCTTGGCTTAACCTTAGGATGAACCACTATAAAGGAATTAAAACTAGATAAATTCACTTCCTTTTTCTGTTTTATAGATTCCTCAAGAAACAGATTTCCCATAAAATCTTCTTTGTACTTCTTCTTAAATAAATCCAAGAATGTTTCAAAAATCAGAACTTATCTGTTATGGGTGTAACTAAACTTAAGATAAACTAATTGACTCATCATTTCAGGATCAAAATAGGATCTTTGCGACATTTCAATAAAAATTAAGTTCTTGCTCGGTTTACATCTAAGAATTCGATTTTTCAGATTAATCTTTACTATCTTTACCTATTTAGAATAGTGCAGGCTTTTGGAGTGCCCACTATTGCGTGACTAAGTTTAATTCCCTCCACCACTTTAAAGCATTTTTTGTTCAAATTATTATTGTAAGAGTGTTAAATAATGACTTTTCTTTGCATCAGGCATCTCACGCCAAAATTTTGAGAGCTCAATAAGATCAATATCTTATGAGTCTCTGTAAGTTTTTTCGCTGAATAAAGATGAAAGTTCGTTTACTTTTGCTATTCCAAGTTTATTTATTATCATAATTTTAACTACACATAAATGTAAGTTTTTCGCTTTACGAAAGTTGTGGAAAGAAGTAGTTTACTATATAAAATGATAGATACTTACTGTGCCCAAAGGTTTTCCTCTATAGTTACTATTATCAAAGTAGCAAAGCTATGAAAACTTTTTTGGCTTAAACCAACTTGAATACATTATCAGATTTTGTTAGTTTTTCGTATCTAAAAAGGACTAACTTGGCTTTGAGAAGTGGAATTATTTGTTGCAAATGCCATTGACTTGAAAAATAAATCTTAATCTTAAACAAGATCCCCTGACACTGTCAAGGTATTGAGATTGTCAAAATAATAAGTTAGGCGTACTTATTTAAAAATTTTCTAATTAGATTGGGTAAAATAATGGTTCATATCAGGATCGTTGCTTTAAATATATTTAAAATATTCTTGAGACTGAGAGTATGTGTGTAAAATTATGATTTATAGAAACTAGTAAGTTTATGGATTGTATGAATTACTTATATATATTGTAGCCTCTGTCTCGCTCCCGAAATGCAAAATAGCTCATAGCTCTCTTATTTCTCTTCAATTCTCCAATGTATTGTCAAAATTGTCTCTATTAAATAGGGATAAAGAGTGCTCAACGCATTTACTCTCTCTCTTCAACAGTAATTTTCTTACAATTGTAAAATGTTATTGTTATTAAGCTTATTAATTTGAAAAACAAAAAACATACCATTCAGAAACAGTAGGTGGATTCTTAGGTTTATAATTGTGCGAAGTGCTGCCTCCACTTCCCCTATTGGATTAAGATTAAGCATCTTTCTGTCGAAGATTAAAGAACAACTGGTTTCTGGATTTTAAGGCTGAGTCGTGGGAGATTTTTCTTACCACCCAGACGATTAGATTAAGTGGATTGAGCATTTTATTACGAAAACATTGAATTTTTTCCGACAACACCACTGTTATTATAATAATTATAATGAGAAGCTGCAGAAGTTTAACCAAGTTTTTTAGAACATCGAATTTGGTTACAAAAATGGTTACTATATGCCAGAACTGCTTGAGATTAAATTGGATGTTAAAGTTGGGTAACTTGATGAGGATGAAGACATTCCTGAGTCACCTAAACTGCCAAGGCCAGATCTGTTTTTATGAAAGACTGAATAGCCTGAGGTGCTATAGTTACTTGGGCTTGCTACATTTGAAATATATTATGAGTTTGAAAGTGAGATGCTCAAATATATCACTTTCACATCTGAATTACCAGTTTTTGAATAACTATTGAAATTTGAGGTTCAAGCCATCCATCATAAATATAAATACTTATCTTTATTTTTAGCAAAAGAAATTATTTTCCTAAAAATATTTTTGAACCTTAGAGCTAATTAGAATGAGTAGTCTTAACAAGAGAAGCTGAAGTAGTTTCATTTCACAAAGAAGCTGGCATTTATAATAATCAATATTAATTATATTAAATGGTATCCACTTTATTTCGTTGTAAATTATTTAATAGCCACTCACATTACAACGATATAAGATATACGATTTTATTGTTTTAATTAATAATAAAGATACATACGAAGTGTGAAAGTAGTAGTAAATTTTAATAATTTTAACATTAGTCATATTTAAACTTAATTTTTATTATTGAATATTCGATAATTATTAAAACATGAATGAATAACTTTAAATAAAAAGAACTCATCAGATCGATGGTTTTTTTCTTTCTCTGACTATCAATCACCATTTTGATAGAGGGACATTCTCCATGAAAATAAAGGCAAATTAAAAAATAAGAGGTAAATAAATATATTTGCTCTAACAGAGACACCTCTACCCACCCTTCCATCAAGTTTCTAATTTAAAATAAGAAAGCAACAAAAAATCTGAATTAAATTTTAGCATAAAGCTATAATTGAATTCTAAAACAATGAAGTAGTTAAAATAAGCAGGAAAATTTTCATAATTTAAAGTAATTCTATAATTAGCAAATGAAAATCTGATGAATTAATTCAGCAGAATAAATAGTATCAAGAGGATTAGGCAAATAACAATTTGTAGTCAGGAGTTGCTCCCTCTTTTAAATCAATTAATAATATGCCAAAACCAATTTATGTATAATTTACAGTAACTTATTTGCATAGATTCTACTAAATTATTATTAAATTAAATTAGTTAATTTAGTCTATTTTAAGACTAAATGTGAATTCAAACTAAAATTAGCTTTTGATATATTCAAGTTTTCTGTGATATTGAAGTAACTCTTATAATCTTAAGTATTGAAGTAACTCTTATAATCTTAAGTTTGATTCATAAATTTTAGTATATATTTACATCCACTTTGAACTTTTCAAGTTTATTGACAGCAAGAGAAAAAATTTTAAATTTCATCATTAAGAACTGACTGTTTCCATTCTTTAGGAGAAATAGTCATTAATATATTCATAACATACTTGATGATCGGTTTTATATATTTTTATATATATTATTTAATCATTAATTTGATATGCCTAAAATAAATATGAATAATACATAAAATAATTGAACTATCTAATGGCTTAATTTTCTCTTTTTCTCAATAATAATATTGTAGGAATACATTCGATTTGGGAAAACGAATTTAAATTAATTAATTATTAATTACCTTCAGTTATGTTTTTGGAAAATGTCTGAAAACCCTAACAATATTATACTCTCTGGATAGCGCATTAAAAATGAGAAGGTGGTTGTTATTTCTATAATAAATTTCTCTCATCGCCCAAGCGAGAGAAACCCATTATATTATTTTTGGGAGTTAGCTCAAAATCAAAATATCTCGCTTACTGGGATGATTCAGGAATATTGCCAATAATAATGTCCAGCTAAAATTTCGGGATCTACTGTAGAATCTATTTATTTTTGAATTTTAAGTCACTTGTTTTGATAACTGCCATGATTTTAATATTTAATTAATTTAATTTAAATTCATTTTCCCAAATCGAATGTATTCCTACAATATTAGATATATTTTTTTATATTTCATAGTTTCTACACTCCACAATTTTATGTATTATTTTATTTTTATAATTCTAAATCTTTCCATTTTATATCGTGATTGCTTGCTTTTTCTAATCCATTTTCCCTTCTCTTGACTTTTAAATATTATCTTTTCTTAAATATTTTTCATCCTGCTAAAACTCTATTCCTAATTGTGTGTTTCATGAGTATCAACAACTTGATTGACTTTATTACTTTTAATAGTTTTAGTTGCTGTCGATGAAGCATAGTAATTAGTGAGAGTTTTTTTTCATACCAAGATTTCGATCTTCTTCTGTTCAAAAAAGATTATATGACGTCGGAGTTATTGAGATCTGTATACGTTAAGGTTTAGTTACTAGGCTTAGCAGATTCTAATCTTGCTTGCATTTTATTACGAGATTGATCATTTGATATGTTAGAGGCGTCTTTCTTTGAATTTTGATTTATTATGTATATCATTGCCTATGTTGAGAAATTTTATGGGTTTATAAAATGTAATTTTATCAACTAACTGAAGTAATAGTCATTTAAGTTAGATTTCTTCAAGATTTATTTTTCCAAACAGACCTCACCAATTTAGATTTAATACTTTTATGAGTTATTTATTGATTTAAAATATCGGGATGCCCACTTCACTTAATTATGACATAAATTTGTCAGAAAATTTGAATTGTGTTTATTTTATCTTTTATTTAAATAGAAGTTGCTCATAATATAATTATCAAATTTCTCTTCAATGAATTGCACTCTGTTATAAATTTCATT
This sequence comes from Oxytricha trifallax, assembly GCA_000711775.1. Lineage (NCBI taxonomy): Eukaryota > Ciliophora > Spirotrichea > Sporadotrichida > Oxytrichidae > Oxytricha > Oxytricha trifallax. The sequence continues at coordinate 4,691 of ARYC01018440.1, forward strand.
AAATTTTACTTTTTAAATCGATTCATTGAATTATTGAGTGTTAGTAATAATTGAATTAAAAATTTCGATTTATTCCTAAGATTTTACACTAGTTTTGGTCTAATTCTCCTCCCGTTTCTTTTAATATCTGAATTTTTTTGTAAATCTTCTGCACATCTTATTTTTCTTGAGTATTTTTGGATTTTGTTTAAGTTTAGAGTCTTTTATTCATCAACAGTAGCAGTGGTAGTAGTTTACGAAAACGAGAAGCTAATTTTACTGGTGTTATTCTGCAGCTAACTAAATTTAAACGCTCCAATCATCGATTTCTTGATTGTTCTTATAATGATGGAATTTCTTTCTGTCTTAAAACTTGAAGTTTAGTTATGGTTAATATCTTAAACAGTCTTATCATTCTATTTAGCTATTTTAATTTAATCATAATTTGAGTTATTGTCCATATTTTTCCCTTAAGCGTATTAGATTATTTACTTCAATATTTTCTGCAACCGCTCTTTGCTAATTATTTGCAAAGCTTTCTTACTTTTTATAGATAATATCTTAAACTTAATAACTTTGTTCTTCAATTTTGTCAAAATCAATGTAATCCATGGGTCTAGGCTTCCTTTTTTCCTTTTTTTTCCACCATTTTCTCTTTTATTTCCTTTTCTCTTTCTTCAAAGAATACAATATCACCCACTTCCTAATCCATTTTAATATGAGCGCCCAATCAATCTAATCTTTTCAAGAATTAACAGTTTTATCTCGCTTCCTAATAAAATCTTATTAAGCCTAAATACTTTTTTTCCTAGCAGAGATCTTATGCATTTCTTTAGATCTCTTCCCTCTATGACTTTTAGTCATTTATGACAAGTTTTACTCTTAAAACTAAACAGTAGCAGTTGCATTGATATTCTCTTGCTCTTATTACAATTTATCTTAAATTTACTCTAACTCCCATTAAGACCTATAAATTCTGAATACATCAAATTCATCCCATCTGCATTTTTAATTTTGTGAAATATTTCAAGGATTACTTTATCTTTTCAATAAATTGCTTCTCGTCTCTCTTCTTGACATTAGCCGCGTTATTGAAAATTTTTGCTGTATTAATTACCTTTTTTAAGGAACTTTTTCCAGAATCTTTTCTTCTCCTACCAGATGATGAATTTGAATGACTTTCATCAAACTAGGAAGCATCCATAATTCTAGTTTTCTGTGATTCCCAATAAACTCTTGAAATTTCTTTTTTTCTCATTTTTTCTTTTACTCCCAAGTTATAGACAGACCTTAAACATTTTTAATTAGTTTACCAAAGTTCAAGTTTGGTGTTTGCTTTCTCAGCTGTTTAATCTTTGGTATCATTGTGGTAAATCATTTTTATGTATTTATCAACATGGGCAAGATCAAAGTTTATAATTCTTCTCCTAAGAGCTGTTTTAAGTCATCAGAACAGTAATACTTATTATTTTCTGTTTTTATTTATACTTTCTCAAATATTCTGGTTTTCAGTTAATCAACTTTCAGTTAATTAAACTTAGTAAAGTTTTGTTAAATAAAACAGTAATTAAAAGCCAGTAAGTTTATCTATTAATTTTATGAAGAGGTTTTTATCAATAAATTTTAGAAAATCCTTCATATCACTGACCTTAATTTCAACATCACTTTTATAGTAATAATCCAATATCTTCTTACTTAGCTCTCCTAATTTCTTGAGAATGTTTTTAAACTCCTAAAACCTCAATTTATATCATTTCTCAATGTCATGTAGTTTGCTAATTTTCACAAATCTGTCATCATTATCTTTTTTCTCTATCAACCTGTATTTTTAATCTATTATCTTTTCTTATTAAGCTTCTATTTATAGTGCTTTAAAATAATTTATGCCATTTAAATCATTTTCTTAAAAAAATCAGTTTTTAAAAGCTACTATTTTCCTGAGTTTTAAGACAAATCTACACTTTAATCTGGTAATAAATGCGAATAATCCTCTTTAGTGATTGAAAATTATGTTTCTAGGATTTTATAGACAATTTTTTAAGTTTTTTTGCTTTTAAATAGTCATTCCCCTTATCTTTTGAAGATTTAGCTAGTGGTTAGATGTTTAGAGCGTGAGAAGATTAGCACAAATCCGATTTTTCTCAAATTACAATTATCCTTAGTAAAGTTATCTCTTGCTCTATAAAATTGTCTAGAAAACCTTATTTTGATTCTTCTCTAATTGCTTTTAAAACCTTGATTGAGATATTGATAGATTTTAAAGGATTTTCCCTTTACTTGCTGCATTAGATAGATAGATAAGAAATCATAACTTTCAAAAGCTGCTGGATAATTATTAGAAGATTTATGCATTTTTTATTCTGTAAATCCTTAAATTTTGTAAACTATATAATTAAGTATTAATAGTCAGTTCTCAAAACTAAGTTCATAATAATTCAATTTTATATGTTAATAAATTTATATAATAAATCATTCTTAATATTTTAAATCGTTACATTAAAGTTTACTGTACAATAACTTGTTGGGAATTGTTAAACTCCTATAAAAACTATTCCACAGTAATATCATTTTGCTTACACTTCTAATTACACTTTTAACGTCTCTATTGTTAATTAAATTAATAGATAGACTTCAATTTTTGCTATTTGCAACACCAAACAAACTTTTGTCGAATTATAGAGTAATTCCAAAGAAAAATTTATTGCTTTTATAGTCTTTTTCCAAGTGTAATTAGTATATTCACTGAGCCGTTTCAAACTATGAATAAATCTCGCGGATTGTTTACTATTTCTATTTCATTTTTAGACATTGTTTTGTAGCTTTAATTTGCATTTTGTTGGTAATAAGTACTGTTTTAATATAAGACAGAAAACATTCTGGATAATTAAGGGTTTTGAAAGTTGTTTTTCTCTTGTGTAACTCTCCCACCAGATTGAGTTATATAATCATGCCTAACTTTGTATTTGGCTATAATATTTCATGAGATTCTGTTAATTTATCAATGTGTTGTTTTAAAGATTCCTCTGATCCTATTTTTTTAATAGCTGTGACCATTTTGAGATAGCATGAAATGTTTTGACACTTAATTTTAATGGGTTTATTAACTTAATTCATAAACAAATTAGGGAACATAATTGCAACATTAGCAACTATGGTTTCTTTAGTTGAGGATTGTTTTTTATCATCATTTAGCATGACTTTATAGTTCTTATACCTCTGCAGTGATTCGTTATAAGTGGTCGATTGTAGTTTTCTCTTTGGAATGCAGCATGATTTGAAAAACCCTAGAAACCCTCTGATGTGATGATTGTAAGATTCTTCTTCATCGGTAAAGATTAAACCTGTTTTTTAAGAGTATTTCTTTCTCTTGGTTTATTTAGAGAGAAGTTTGGAAATCTTTTTGTTTTTAAGGAGACTTGCTTATTATTAAGTTATCAGTTGATTTTAAGTTAAAATTAGTAGGTATAAATCAAGAATTATAAAATTCTTAACTGTTAAAAGTTAAATATATTAATAAATTGAAAATTATGTGAATTACAGTTTTTTGTTGAAGTTACTATGGAAAATTAAATTACTGAGAGTATTTTTTAGTTTATGTCTATATTTCTCATTGTTTTTTATCTAAATTATGAGAGGAGAGAGTTTCTTTCATTCCTTCACTATTATTTTTAATAGATTTTTCTTTCAAAATAGTGCCATTGCTATTCTTGGACCTCGATGATTTATAAATTCCAGATGACGATGATAATATTAAATTCTTGACTTCTTTTCCCTTGTCTTTCTCCTCACTCTTTTATTTATTAGTTCTTTGACTTGTAGTTGATTTCCATTTTACCTTTCAGCAGTTATAATAAATTAATGCAACAATTCAATTTAAATTTTAGCTACGTCTTCGGCTACTGGATGCTCTTCTGCTAAATCTTTTACTCTTTTCATGGAAAACTACACTGCTCCTTCTGTCGTTATCATGCTAGAAGCTGCCTTCTAATTTGTGAGCATGAGTCTAAGACTCTTAAAGTAGAGGATTTATGTCTAAAATAAGGAGTAGCTAAGATTTGGATGCTTGAAAAGTTGTAAACACAATTATTAGAAATAACTTAATACTCAGGAGATAGAGTTCCTTAACTGATACATCGTTAGTTACCAGCTGATCATTATAATCGAAAATCTAACAAAAATATCGTTTATATAGTAGCACCTCTAACCAATTCCTAGGACCAAGAAATATCTTCATTGATGGATTCAAGTTTGTAGTTCATGAGTCCACATTTTGTTCATAGGGTGATTTATTATCATCGAATTCGTTATTATCAATATTTAATGGAGAATATAAATCATAGAATATAGCTCCACCATTAGTATCAGCTTGGTTTCTCTAAAAGCCATTATCTTAAATATAAGTAAAGAATTGATAATTACAAAATATTCTTTTATTTAAATCAAAAATTATTCAATATCTTATGAACAAGCATTAGCATTATCAAGAGAACATGACAGATAAGTGAATCCTCCTCTCACCTTTGCTTGATTATCTTCAATAACAGAGTTATGAATATTTAAGTTGACATCCTTGGAATATAGAGATCCTCCATCTATTTCAGCTGTATTGTTCATAGAGTTTAATTAATCTATCTCAATAGTATCAGATTCCAAGATATGGCTGAAATATACTGCAGAACTAATGTGCTTTTTAGATTGTCGAATTAAGAATTCGTAATTTTAATGTTACTCTTTGTTGAATATACAGCTATCCCGTCTATTAAACTATTTTCCGCATCTTTGATATCTAATTGATTCATTCATACCTCTCTATTTATGAATCAAAGAAGTTATGATTTAAAAATTGAACCAATAAGTTACAAAATCACGCATGATGAGTCTTTTATTTGTATGACTGGATTTAAAGCGCGTCTTCACTTGTAATATTCGAAATGGCCAAATTCATAATAGTAGTGTCTGTATATTACAAAGTGATTATTTGATAGATATCACTATCATGCTCAATATCCTTGATAGTTGAATTTTTAAATAAAAGATCTTAGTTTTTGCTTGAAAATATAGAATCTGTCATTAAGTTTACAGAAAGCAATTCAATTAAAGATGTGGAGTAATATTAATTTTTTAAAAATATTACCAACTAAAGTGTGCTTTGAACTGAAATAAATAATAGAAGTTCTATAAAAGAATTCTGGCAATTAATTAATGTGATTCAGACTTTTACCATATTAAATTTTATATGTTTTATATTTAATTTATATATTTAATTTTTTAACATTTAACAAACTAATTAATTAAATTAATCACCATTTATTAAATTTAAATTTATTCAAAGCATTAGCTTTAATACCTTTTCCCGACAAAGCTTTTCAAATTTTATAGCATTTCTCATAATCGTAGCTGAAATGAATCATTTAGAAATAAATGGTATTATTTATTTTCTCATTCTTTTAATTAATAATGAGAAAATACAATTACTTCATTTTTAAGGAAATTTTAGATTCATTATTAAAAATTACAACATGCAAAAATTTAGAATACTTGATGGAGGCTTTGTTTTGTTATAGCGATTGATATTTGTAAGATTTCGTTTACTTCATAGTTTTTCTTGTTTCTTAATGCAAAAATCAAAGGAGTTGTGGCTTCTCTATCGCAGTTGTTTAAATTTAAAGCTTGGCAAGCTTTAAGTAATTCTTTCAGAAGATCTATATTGTCATGCTAACATGTTTATTGGAAGATTTTTCTCTATTTGGGATAAATGTAAAGATTAATGAATTCGTGGTCATTTGAAGTCATTTCATTGAAGTAAGAAAGGAATTGTGCAAATTTATGGGAAGATCGACTACTACTTAGTTTATATATCAATTTACAAAACCTTTAAAAACCTTGAATTATCTGGTGACCTCGGTCATCTTTAAATATTTTATTATGTGGGAGATTTATATTTGCAAACCACTCGGATGACAATTTTTACAACTCTAGCAGTATATAAATATCGCTAGGAAAAGATATTAAGCAGTTATTCTTTAATAAGTAAGAGTACTCTAAATTTCTTTGGTTTACCTATTTTATTGCTTATATTTTTTATTTTATTGTAATTTAACAATATCATAACCAATTTTAAACTTATTTAACAAACACCTTCTGCAATTCTTTTTAGATTATTTGAATCTGTTAGCACTTTCAATAGTTCTAATATACACATTTTCTTTTGTAACTCCTACTATAAATAAGAATCTAATCTTAATTTCCATAAGTTTTTTAGAATGCAGATTGAATCAGAGAAGCGTTATAAATTATTAATTCTAAAATCATTAAAAATTAGGAACTTTTTCATTAAAAAAATTGATTCATTAATAGCACCAATGAATTAAATTAATTCAATATATAGCATTACAGATTTATAAAATTTATATTGAGATTTCATGAATAAAATTTACTTAAATTAAGTTTAAGAAATAGTTTAGAAGCTTAGATAGATTATTGATTTTTTATTAGTAATTAAAAATTCCTCCCAAGTATTATTGTTAGTCGAGAAGGTTTCTCAATCGTCTTGATGAATTATTCTTTGGATAAAATAAAATGGCATATTAAATGTCGTGAGGTTGCTTTTTCTTCTCTAATTGATTAGTATTGGCATATTGATTTACTAAATAATTGCGAACTGTGGAGTCAACATTCAAAATTTTACAATATAGAGAAAATAAGTCAACATTCGAAATTTTTCAATATAGAGAAAATAATTAAGTATATTTTTACGAAGATATAATCTAGAATTTAATTGATTATAGTTTGAAAAAATTCATTTTTATTACAAATTTCTATTTCAAAGAAAAAATTTATTTAAAAAAAGGATATTTACATCTTTCTCCCTTGCAGTTGCGTTTTTACTTCCACTGTTTTAACGTTTTGTTTGAGTTCGATTTTTAACTCGATTTTATTATTGCTAATTATTCATTTTACAGGGGTCTCCCAATAGTTTTTGCTATTAAAAGCTTCCGATCTCACCAACTTCTTAGTGATGCCCTTCTTATTTGAGTTATAATTAGGATTTATTTGATAAAAATTTGCTGGTTGAGAATCACTCAGTAAAATTTTCAGATTCAGATGGATCTATTTAATTTTCTTGGCAACTGGGTCAAACTTTAACTACTGGTTCTTAAAATTTTTCATAAGTTGCATTTTAGTTGATTTTAATTTTCTGTGTAAAGTGGTAGGTGGGCTCATCATACATTAAGAGCTCTCTATTTTATAAAAATTCACATTACTAAAAAGTTAATCTGGGTTCGGGGCTTCTTTTTTTGTTTTTCTAATATTGAAGAGTTTATATGATTTAAAATAATGTAGCTGCATTACTAGTCTACTAAGGCTCCTTTTATAATGGATGTTAGAATACAGTTTAAGCTAGTAGCATAATGATTATATACTTCTAGTCAGAATTCTATTAAACTATATAAAAGTCAAATAACTTCAATCACAAATTAGTGATAATAGCTTATTGCATATGTATATCAGCAGAGTAACCTAAGTTTAAGTACTATTAATAATGAACCTCTTCTGTAGTTTTTAAATTAGTGTTATCTTGACACTTGTTCTGTTACCTTATTATAGCTTGCAAATGTCTTTTTGGAAAATTTAACACTTTACGAGAGTATTCAACTTATTACTATTAGGGTTTTCGAGTTTAAGTTACTCGCTTTGTTTCTCTTTAATTATTATCTATGATTTTAAACTGCTAAATTTAAGGATTTTTCAAGGGCTGTATAATTCAATTATTTCTTAAAGTCTTTTACTTCATGAATTTATTAATCTGATTTCACTTGAAGAAGTTTTATCAAACTCCTTCTAACCACTTGAGATTGTAATTATACCTCAGGGGTAAGAACACTATTATTGGAGTTATTTATTTGAAATCATTTTGAACTTTTTATAGAATTGGTTTTAACAAAAATCTCATCGAGAAATGGTTATTAAATGAAGATTGGTCATTATATGTTTGGTGGTTGTTCTGTAATATTTAGGTATGTAAAAGTCTTAGTGTCGTTTTGGTTTTTAAATAAAAATGAATATAAGTTGTAAATATGGTGGTATATAATTAATTTATTAATAATTAATTTATTTTTAAATTTATAATCATTCCACTTTTCAAGTTTTAATATGAATCAATTTTAAATACTCCTTGAATTTCATTGATTTTTTAAATTGCAGATTTTAAAATATAGCTAGACGAATATCAATTAAAGAAAAATACTTTCCTATTTTCAATCATACTTGCAAAGTCTCTCTAAAAATGATGAATACTGGAATACTCATCACAAGTAAATTCTAACTAAAGGACAGGGTTTAGGGAGCTTAAATAATAGTTCATTTAGTAAAAATACCAGAAGTGCTGCTTATTCCAGGGATAAAAATTTTTTAATTCCTTATAATATTTAAATTAATAAAATTAATTTAAATTTAAGGGATGTTTATTTGTTATACCTTTCAAGTTTATTTGTAACATTTAGATAAAAACAATTTATTTGGTTAAGGTGGTTCGAGTAAGCTTAAGAATATTATTCATTAAAATGGTACATTTCTTAATTTTTGGCAAATTATAAATTGCTTTAATTTATTCTTTTTCAAATAAATATAAAAATAATATTTGAAGTAATTTGGAATTTCAAGATAAAGTAAATTATCTTAAATGAATTGCTAGAATTTTTTTATTTATTAGAGTAAAATACTTATAGAACGAAATCCTTCAGACTACAATATTCAATTAGATTTAGAGTAAAAAATATTGAAATCTAGCAAACTGTAAAAAGTTTAATTAATAAAAGGGAAGGGGAGTTTATAAACCAAAATGCGGTATAAAAGAATCAAAGAGTTTAAAGCAAGTCAAATGAATTTACGAAAAGTTCATTGATTTCATAAAGACCACATGACTTGATATAAAATGAGGAATAGAAAAGCTTAAATTTCTGAGGAAAAGTTAGAGCAAAATTAATAGTTTTCAAGAGAGTCAGAATTTGATAAGTCTTAGACAAAATGCTACTAAAAGCGAAGAGTTTTTACAGAAAAAACAAAACGCCAGAAAGTAAAAAATATAGTAAAGCTATTACTTTAATAGCTAAAATAGCAGCTCTAACTAAATCAAATCGCAGAAATAGCTTTCCAAAGGGCACATAGCTCACAAGTCTAATTAAATGAATTTCTTAAAGGAAAAGCAAACAACAAAACTAAAAATAAACCAAGCTGTCCATATATAATTTTAATTATAAATTTAATAACACAAAGTAAGTGCAGCTAGATAAAAAAGGCAGTCCCATTCCAGTTGCAAACAACGTGTATAATTAAAAAATTTAAGTTAAAAAACAGCATTTAAAAGTTTATGCCCAATAATTGATCGATAACCCAGTTTGATTAAATACTTTACAAAAGCAGCTTGTCGTGGAGAAACAATAGAATTACAATTTAAAGAGTTAAGATTATGAAGTCAGTCTTTTGAGAGGGTTAATAGTGTTTATAAGCATAGCATTTTAATGCTGTGAACAAGTTTAAAATGGGCTCCTTCGCTGAAAAACTGTAGAAGGTAGGCACTGATAAGGCTTTGCAAGGATTTATGATAAAGTTAAAAAATTATCACAAAAGTGTCGTAAACAATAAAGGAATTTGAAAATCTCGAGAGAAAACAATAAGAAAGTGCGATAGCTCAAGGGGAGAGGATGATAAATGATTTTGATTACATCAACACTCCAATGAACAACAATAATTACTACGAGGATTAATACGATAAAAAATCAATCTCTTATCAATCACAAGCTATTACTGATTAAAAACCCAATTCATAATTTTAGATTTCGCATCTAAAGTGTCTGCATCACTCCTTACTCCAAGAACAAAAGTAAAACAAATACAGAATTTGACTGAAGAAAACTGTAAGAAGTTTTAAAACCATTAATGGTATGAGAGAGAAAGGCATGAAAAAGTGTGACTAAGATGAATATGAAAAGTACTAAGAGGAGTATTGGCTACAGTAGTACAACAATGGTTGCTAAGATAAAGTTTTGCAAAATCACTCAAAAATCAATCAAAATTATAGTTTTTAGTAAGATATCACTTAGGAACCAACTAATGGGAATTTACTGTAAACCGATTAAGTTTCTCATAACAATTTAAAGCAAGAAAATTCATAGCAACATAGTGGCACTGGTGTTAACTTTGGATTTAAGATGATTTATGACGGAGAAGATATTGAAGATCAAATTAATTTGAATATAAAAAAACTGGAAGACTGCCTTGATGATGATCAAGTTGAAATTATCATAGCCAAATTGACAATCTTTTAAAATATAAATCCTAAAATACAAAATCTTTTAGAATTAATCTGAGAGATAAAAAATTATGATACCATATAGGATTAAAATCAGGATTTCATGTTAATTATAAAAAGAACATCATAAAATATTTAATCACCCAATATTTTATATTTTAATTTTTAATTTTATAAATTTTTTAATGGAGAAGTCAATAAAGAGCTTGAATAATATGAGGAAGATATTTATGAATATAACTGAAGTTTGTGGTATTTTTGTTGTTTGAGTATTGTATATGAATTTTTTGAAAATCAATAATCATCATTATCTCAAATTAAAACAGAAATAAATTACATTATTATAAGTAAAAATGGATCTGAATTATTTAAAAAAAACTAAAGCACTTTGAAGCATTTAAGGTTCCTTACACACTTTTTAAACTCTATTTCTTTTAAATTTACATACTTTTATTTTTAGTCTAAAAATTAAACCTAATTTTGAAAAAATGATGATAAAATAACTTCTGATATCAAGAACTGAAGGGAGTATAAATAAAGTCAAGGTATTTAAACGAAGAAGAAGCATTTAAAACATAAAGCGCCCTAGTAAACAATTCATCACATAATTCATAATTAATAAATGTACATACTTGCTCCGTTCAAAAAGAACTATTTAAGAAAAACTATATAAAATTAAAAAGCACATAAAATAAATAGAGGACAGTTAGTAAACAAAAAAAAATAAATGTATAAATGCTCTAGTTTTTTAGACATTTTATGCTATTAATTGTAAATATATTAAAACTTTAAAATATACGGCAGTTTTTTGTATTTTTGATTTTTAAAATTTCCTATTCTTTTGTATTTTAGCAATATTTAAAAAAAATGTTTAGGAAATATATATATATATATACAAGAATTTATTGTTTTTTAATTTATCATATTAGATAAAATCTTACTTTCTCTAAATGAAATAGAAATCTATATAAGAAATTATTAAAAATCAATTATATATTAAAATTTGAAGTCACTGTGACTTTTTAAACATTTTAATTGTTGTAAATATATATTGGATTTTATATATTGTCTTTTAAATTAGTTCACCCGCTTCTCTTGAGTACAAATGCTATTCTTTGAATTATTTATATCTCTAACTGGAATAAATAAAGTGAAGTCGATTGTTACAAGCAACTTTACGATCATAGCCACAAATAGAATAATTACGAATTATAAATACAAATTATATTTAGAATAAAAATTGATATTAAATTTACAAATTACTTGAATAGCAGTTTGATAAATACATTGAATTGAGCAGTTAGAGTAGGTATTACTATTAAACTATGGATAATACCAAGAGTTAAAGTAACAAAGATTAAAGCGAAAGCTTTGTTCATGAGCAAACTTTTAGTCTGTTCTTTAGTTAAACCGTTGGCTATAATTACTCTAAACTCCCATTAATTCTCTTTGATGATTGATGTCGTCGAGATAAGTAGCAAGATGAGGGAGAGCGTCAGAGCAACTGTTCCCACAATAATGATGAAAACTTGGAAAAGTAAGAGGAAATAGTTGATTGAATCAAGTAGACTCTTTCTAACCAAGTGAATTGGGGTATCTTCTCTGTTGAAAGATCTAACACCATTAGAGATATACTCTCCTCTGTGGTGTGCAATGCCTGGGGTAAGCTTTACAGAGAGTTATTCCCTTGGTTGACCATTGGAGAAGTTGTGGTCTTGTACAATCTTATTATAATTCTTTTTTTTCTTAGCCGTAATAAAACAGCGACAACAAGATTAATGAGTGCCCATTTAAAATCATAATTAAACAGAAGAGGTCAATTTGTTTTAGGGACATAAACTAGAAACCTGGAATTTATGTAATTATGGTATGAAAGTTCCTCTAAAAACAGTTGAGCAGATATCGTTATAATTATAATTTTGCTTAATACATAATTTGGCTTGAGATTTATTATAAAGAGAGAAGGAGTTACTATAATTTTCTGTGGCAAGTATCTTAATTTAAACTATGATGTCATTCTAATTTGTTCTTATTATTATATACAAACAGTAATGTTAAATGGATAAATAAAATATATTAAATAGGATATATAGAGCCATCATTATAATCCATACCCGCATCACTATTAAGTGACTCAACTGAATCATAATCTTCATTTTATAATATACTGTAAGTGATTCCAGTTTTAGTCTCCTTAGGCATTTAATAATCAATGTGGACAACTTGCAGGTAATTATTTTGAAATTTATAGACTTTAGCTCTCACTAAATTGTAGCCCAAGCGAGTACGATGGACATTCTCTAGTCAAAATTTGAATTTGTACAAATTTTTCTAATTAATTCATTCTTTTGTGTGGTAGAGAAAGACTAGTCTTCAACTGTTTCATCATTTTATTTTAATTCTTTTAAGAATTAAATAAAAGAACCCTCATCGATGTAGTTAACTTTACTGGCAGTAGAAGTTGCGTAGTGGTCTGAACCAACTATGCTTTTTATATGTGATTTTATCATGTGACTAATGAGCTCGATAGTTGATCCTGAGAAGATTGAGAATGGTTAGGTAATCATTTAAAATACATTCTTAAATTAGCATTTTAAATCAATAAAGCTATAAAAATCATAGCTGATTTGGTATTTCTAGCTTAATGTTCATCAAAGCTCTTTCTCACAACTTGAAAACAAATTTTCTCTTTTCTCAAGACCAAGATAACTCTTAACGAAGAATAGCTGAATATATGGCAAGAGTAGAATTGACACAAAAGCTAATCCAAGAATCATATGTACCAAAATTAAATTCAAAATAGAGAATAAGAGTAGGGCATTTGCTTTCGTTGTCTCCAGCAAAAACAACTATGTTTTCTTGATCTTGAGCAAGTGAAAGTAGTTAAATTTCTATTTAATTATTATTGAGTAATTCATAGTTTAATGAAGTCTAGCCGTCTTTTTCTTCAAAATTGAAATTGAAATTTCTTGTTATATAGTCAAAGTTTTCGTTGGAAAATTAAAAATAACTATTAATTAATTTTATGATAAAATTAAATTAATTTATATTTAATTGGGTAAATAGAAAACTTTCGTCTCTATTATTTGATTTTTTCAAAAGTACAAAATTTTTTAATTTTCTTTCTAAAAGAGGGATTATATTTTAAAGTGAATCTTAATGATTTAATTTGAAAAAGTTTCAATTTTCAAAGCATAGGGCTGAACTGAGATTATTCAAAGATTCTTAAAACATTTTAAAGAGGAGAAAATTCTCTAACTGATTAATTAGAATTTTTAATTAATTAATGCAAGTTATTGTAAATTAAATTCAAAAAGTTACAACTAAAGTAATTTAACATTTAGTTTAGTTTATCCTAAGTATATTCTACATTATTTTCTTCATCATCTGCCTCCTCTAATTTCTCTTTAATAAATTGTTTATTCCTGACTTCATTTGTATTTGGCTTAAAAGTGCACTATTTTATCTCTTTTTCACTCAATTTTATTAGTAGTTGACTCTTACTTTCTATTTTAGTTAAGATTTTTTCAAAGGCTATTGGAACTGTGTATGCTCTGTTTTAATTTTAAGTCAATCTTATAACAATTACAGGAGCAGACTATGGTCTTTTTAGGTTGTTTATGTCCAGTTCTTAAGAATTAATGGCGAATTTGTGGTTTAAACAAAAAATCAGCACTTCTTAATTTTTTATCTTTTCACTTTTGAAGTTCCTTTAGTTTTAAATGGCACCTTAAACCTATCACTGCTACAACTTAATCTTTTTATGTTACTGAATCTATATCTAAGATACTAGGCTTAAAATTACAATCTTTCTATTACTCATATTCATGTTCTTTTCTAACTTTTGCAATTTTTCTTGCTTCTATTTTAACTTTTGTTTTAAATTCATGGAAAATTGCATACTTTCGCAATAATAAATCTATAATCATATACAATTTAATTCATTCTTGTTTTAATGGCTTTTTATAGATACAGTAGTTTATTTCTTGGGTTTCTTGCTTTTCTTATAGCATCTCCCTCTTTTACTTTTCCTTTGGATTTTAAGCCAATTCATTGAGTTGTTTACAGCGCTGTCTATTGTATTAATAGAAAGTGCTGTTATAATATAATTAATAAATATATTTTTAATTTGGAGTAAAATATAATATGATCATGTTTCTTGTGATAATTATATCATCTACATAATTTATGTTCCCTATCACTTCTGAGTAGTTTGCAAACAATTCTTATTAACAAATAGTAAAACTCAAAACCCCTCATACTTAAAAGTTATTTCAAATTAGATTTAATCCATAAAGTCAAAATATTTAATATATATTGATGAAAATTTCAGTAAGTTTACCATCACTCGCTAATTGAATTCTTTAAGCCTTTTAATTATTCTGTTTAAAATAAGTAATTGATCGAAATTTATTTATTTCATTTTTAGTACGCATTAATGAAACTGGTAAAATAGGGTTTATTTAGTTAAGTTAAGTTATATTTGTTTCTATGGCGTCCACGAGTAGTAGGGTTTTATGACCTAAATATGTATGCATTAAAAATAAGAAATATTTCATAAAGGGGAATTAAATGATTTACTGTTTTTATCCGTCAAAAATAGATTAAAGCAATATTTTTATTGCTACTCATAACTAAAAGAAAAGAATTAGTAAATTTATTTTGGTTTAACTTCATCAAAAATTTACAATTAAAAGTTGTGCTTATTGGGAAAATTAATTGAATAATTAAAACTTACAAGTAAACTCTGTGCTAGTAATCATTGAGCAAGTTTAGTGGTCATTTTTATATTGTATAGAATGTTTTGCTCTTAAGTTGCTCTAGTGAATGCAAAATATATATAAATATATAAATTTCGCGATAAGCTAAATCAATAATTGCAAATAAATATATGATTGATAGATCAAATGTGAGGTTGTAAACAGCATTTTCATACTTCAACTCAGTAATAAATTACTTAGTTATTTGCTCATTTAACTGTAAGTTACGCTGTTTACCTAATGAAACTTAAATTACTCTATTTTTTTGCGCTACTTAGTTGTTGTTTTTGTTTCTCATTAAACAAGTTATTTATATATCTTAGATGCTTTTTGACATTTTGTTTCTAGCTATTAATATGATGTAGATGTAATTAATTAACTTATTTTATAATGAAGAATTATAGCATTTATTTAAAATTAAAAAAGTAATAGTAGAGTTGTGTATTAAATTCATTTAAAATAAAAATTACAAAATAATTGAAATAAGTAAATTGAAGTAAATATGAAAAATAAAAATAAATGGGGATGGTGAAAAAGTGATAGGCTCTCGATTAGGAAGAAAGGGGATAAACAGGAATATTGGAGAATTACACTGCAGCCAGATTTGTTGTTAGATAGTTTATTGAAATTAAAGGCGTCACAGTGATTATGTCTCTAACATATTTCTTTGGTTTGTTTAGTTATGATTTCAGGCAATAGATTAGATAAAAAAAAATACAGTCCTTTTTTCTACGGAGGCCTAACTTATAAATTTGTTCTTTTTGCAAATGGGATACTGATAAATAATTGTTCAATCGACGATTTTAAGACAGGTTTTTTTTCTGGCTAGTTCTTACAGCCACTCTCAGTTTGATTCTAGATATAGCGTGAATTATTAGATTTGTTGAGATATTTAAGGGAACGAAGCAAAAAGGTTAGGCATATAAGCCTCAATTGAAAATAATGTTTATTTTTTTGTATTAAAATTTTCCAATCACGATTCCTGAAAACTATAACAGAGGTGCCGCATGAGATTCACTAGACGACTTTTTTGTTCTAGTCTTCTTGTGCAAGAGCCATTTAAGACTGTACTTACAGCTTCCCTATAACTTCAAATGAAGTTTCCACTTTCAAATTAAAATGAGATAATTTCTATTTTAAATTAAAGGGCATAATTAACAAAAGACTAAATATAAAACATTATATTATAATAAATGCCCCATAATTTTATACTTTAGGTTTCCAGGCATGAGTTTTAACACCACTTTATTCAAGTTTTGGAAACAGTTAAAGCTGACTAAAAATTGAACAACTTCATTTCTGTAAACGACATCTTCTATTATACTCTTGCCATCAGCAACCTATCACTAGCATATCTAAAATATAATCTTTTTTTTATCTCACTGTTTCTCCAATGATCATTTATGAATCCACTATAGATTACTCAACGTTCAATTCCTACTCGTTCTTAAAAACGCTTCAAAAATAAACAGAATCTACTTCAATAACTAATTAAATTTTTAGCTCAAATTTTTAGATATTCCCTTTTAAATTATTATTAAATATTAAAACTGGACCACGGGTATTTCAGCTAAAACACTTTGAGTAGACCCAAAAACGCTAAATTACCATCCTATTTTTCGCCTTTTGCAAACACGGTAAGATATACTAATTGCCAATAGAACAGGAAACCAAGTAATTGCATGCTGTTTCCAAAAATACATCTATAGATTCGTTAAAATTTCAACTCAAGCATAAATTCAATTTAATATTATTTATTTTTTAATTTTGTTAGCTAATAAAATGTTAAATTATGGGGAAATTTCAGGCTAAAATATTCCTTTATATTAGTTAATATTTTTAAGTATACCAAAATGATTACCATAAATCCTCTGAATTCAATGTTAATCTTCCATAAGCAGGCAGGGTTGAAACTGTTGATGCTAAGATTACACTCTACACTGATTATAAGTCATTCTTCAATGAAGCAACTGCTGATATTTTTGATGAGGGTTAAATCGATGGATCAGCTCTGGAAGTAAATGAATAAATTATTTATTATATTTGTTTTCACAATTATTTTTTAAAGAGCTCAAATTTAATTCTATTTGCTTAAAAGTTTACAAGACTTACTTCTTTTATACTATAATGAAATCGCACCATACTTTATTAGAACTTATAATTAATAATCGTAACAACATCAATAGTTCCAGTTTTAGTATAAATCATTAACAGAGATTAAGAAATTGGTGAAATTAAAATAAAAGTTATAAGTATTATGATTGAGAAACAATCTTTATTATTTAAATGAACTCTAAAACCATCTACAAATATTCCAACAAAATCTCAGGAAAGATCATGACCGTTTACGAGAATACCCATCCAAAAGTATATTTTATTAATAAGCATTACTGACAGCTTTGCCTAGACCATGAACACTTTTAGAGTATTGAAGGACTTAGAACTTCTAAAGATGAGCATAACTGATGTTGTGAACTCTATATGGGTTCAAAACTCCACAAACACTCCTTTCATCGACAATCGAATTGTGCCACTCTTCCCTACTCTGAAAATTAGTGGCACCATACAACGCTACTTTCACTTTCATTATGTGACAAGTAGCAGGCACTCTCACTGAAGTTAAATAATAAAATAAATTCTATAATAAAAAATTAAAGCATAATTTAAATAACATATAGATATATGTAAAATGATAAGCAATATAAAATATTTATTATAAGCCAATATGACTGAACCATAACCAGTTTACAACGTTAGCATTTTGTACTAAGCATGCCACTTCCAAATACCCCAGTTCAAAGCAAAAAAACAATACTGCTCCACAAAAACTCCACTACAAACAAAACAGCGCCAGTTACTGTAGTAGATCCAAGAATAAAAGTGACTGTATTGAACTTTACTCTTAAATATATTCAATTGGTGGCTAAAATCAACAAGACTTTTCAGCCAAATAATTTTAACGAGACCAACCAGATTCATTAATTTTAGCTGCTAATATTCTTGCCTTGAATGACTGCAAACAACCAGGCCTATTCTTATTAAAAATAAGTTTAAAACTTAAATTCTAATAAATCTTATAAAGATTTTAAAGATATAAGAAAAATAATAATCTCCAAAACATTTGATTGACTAATTTCAATAGATTATTTAATATTCTTAGTAATCTGTGACAAAACCACTTCTATATCAAAACAAGCGATACTTTGGATTCTCTAAGCTTTAAGAAACTTTGAAACTTTATCAACGGTGGTCTTAACCTATTCAAAAACTGCAAATTGTTGAGAAAACTGACTGCTGCTGCTATTATGGCCCTAGCAAAGAATAAAAGATATTAAGTAAAAAAAGATGTATTTTTAATTTATTTATTGGGAATAATTTTATTAAAACATTTTAGTTATTATATCCCTAAATTATTAATTATTATGATATATAAATGGGAATTTTTATATCTTCCTTATTTTTAGCAATTAATGTAGGCATAAGTGATAAATCAATTAAACAACGGTACTTTTGGAGGAATCCTAGCCACAACTTTAGATTTAAGATCCTTAAACTAGAAAGAACCTCTGCTCAAAATTTAAATTGTCTCAGAAAGTGTTCAGCTAACTACTTATTAATTATAAAATTAATTTACTCTTAATAAAAAATGTTTAGTTTTTTTGCTAAAATTAAACTTGCTACCAAGTCCTGCTGAAGACCAAAGTCATATTTTCAGAAAGCACTCAAGTTTATAATTATTTAAGATACTTATATATCAAAGTTTTAATTTTTATTATAATTATAATTTTAGGAAAGAGTTATTTTTTTTTATAGATGGAGCAATTCATTGGACAATTTGTCAATTTTGGTATTCAAAAATCTTCAGATTTCCAAATTTTACATGTCAGCACTCAACAAGATATCATATTCACCTAACTAAGCTAAAGTGTCTAACATCTTGATAAATAAAATTAAAAACATATTTTCTTATCACATTAGAGTTATTAATCATTAAATTGTTTTTTAATTTATAAAAAATAATTATTTATAAGTTATAATTTTGTACCTTTTAAATTAATATACAACGACAACAAATTCATGGGAAATAAAAGAATCAGGGACATCCAGTTGAATTTCACAGTTGCCTGAGTCAACTAAAATAACGGTTAACACTGTAACGAGCCTAACAATGCAATCAATAACTAAACTGTGATTTAATAGTTATAACATCATAAGAGCCCAAACCAGTGTCATTGTTAACCTCAAGGGAGTTTCATACTTGATTCTTAACTAAGCCGTTCTTAATTAATTCACTGGAACCAACCTCGCTAACAAAGCAAAAGTTGATAGGAGCCCACAAAATCCAACTTTTTCATCAAATTTTTTTCCAAAGGTGAGACCAAGCAGTTTACAATTTCCTTTAATCTGGTTAACATAAGCGAATGGCATCCATTTAATTTTAACGCAAATGAACTAACTATAATTTTATAATTAAGACCGAGAAGCGCTTAGTACATGAGCTAAGGCGAAGAAGCAGTCTATGCCATTCCTAAATTCTGAGAATAAGGATACTAAATCTTCACTTAATAATTATATTAATAACATTTACTTTATTTTTAATTTATTATTTAAAAACACAAAATCTACACTTACTTTATAAATTTAATTTATCTTTTAAAAATATTATAAAATTTTATAGCAGTTAATAAAAATTTTAAAATTTAACATTCAAGAAAATAAATAAAATTATTAATTTACCATATATCTAATAAGTTTAATCATTTATTCTTTTTCTATATTTATATTTATAGTTAACTTAATTCGAAAGATGTGGCCAATGTTTTGAGGTAGGGACTATAGAATTAATAATCATTTAATTAATAAATTAAATAAATTCATAAATTTATTGGTCGTTTATTGCAAACACCTTAATATGCCTAGAGAAAATCTAATTAGAAGAATCTGTAATTTTTTATAGTATTTTTATAATACTAAATAATTGAATTTATTTATTTTATAAATAATCAGAATCCAATCCTTAGATATATATTTATATATTATTGCTATTGTCAATAACTTGGTATTCGTCAATGATATTGTCAAGTTTAAATACTTCCAATAAATAGAAGTTTACCTAAAGGCATGATGCCGGTCTAAAATTGAACGTAATTAAACCAATATAATAGCGATAAAGCTTGATATTACACCCATCGATGAGCAATATCTTCTATCTCTAATTTTCCATTGAGATAGTCTTTTATTCCTCTTTTAATGCTAGATCAATTTTTCTCTAGGTTAAATTGCCATCATAGCACGGCTGTTGCAATAGCTTAAAAATAGGTACAAGCTTATCTATCAGGGTCACTATCAATTGTATTTTTTTAATAGAAACTTCCATCTTAAGATAACTGAGAAGAGAGAAAATCTGTAAATTTCTATGTATTTTTGTGAATCGTTGATGTTCAATTAAATTTTAGCCATTAAACCAATAAATAGAGTGTTTGCGTAGCTTTAAGTCAATTAGCTATAGAAAATACCCTACAATCTAAATTTCTCTGCCTAAACTTCATTTATGATGACGACTGATGTTAAATCATAAACTAAGAAAGTCTCAATTGGGTAATGGATGTAAGAAATTGATAAACTATTTAAAGTTCCTGCAGCGTTTTTTAAGTAAAGCAAATACTAAGCAGCTTGTTGCATTTTCTCTTTCTTTTTATTCAGTAATCTTAAATAATGAGAATTTATTATATACTTATTGAAAGATATCTGACAATGTTTTTTGTAGAAAATTCAAAAATGCATTTTGTGAATCTCCTGCAAATCAACTTACTTTGCCATTTGGATAAGCAAAGGCGGAAATTTGGCTACTAAGTGCTGCTGATGTTTCTTTATAACTGATCTATCAATATTTTCTAAACCTGATCTTTGAGCTACTGCCAAGACAACCAAATTTCAATAAAGAGGATTGAAGATATATATATATATATATATATATATATATAAAGCATGGGCACTGGTGTTCCATTAATTAATTGAAATTAGACATTCAATCAATGCCTCAACTTTTTATGGATAAACTTCTGCAAATAAATAGTGAGTACCAACAACCATAGAACTTGGTAAGTTTGCAACAAAATTTGCTGGCTACTTTGAACTGATTAATTTTGAATTTGATTCCGATTACCTAAATCCAGGAGATAATTAGATTAAAAAAATTTTTCTTATTTTATGATTCTAATTTATAATATAATTAATCAAAAGTTAATTAACAAACTGAATATAGAATCTAATACTATAGAAGAATTATCATTGGGGTCTTGAGTAGTTGCTCTAATTTGAATATAGGCATAATCTGTAATACTTTTTGCACTAAAAGTTAGATAAACTACTGATTAATATCTTGCAGATACGATTAATAATTCTTTGATTAGAAAATAATTGTATTAAAATTGCTATAAAAGATTAATCCTAATACATTGTTTTTCAGTTTCATAAAAACTATACTGTAAATAATAATAATTTCAAGAGTAGTGACGACATCTTGATCAAAGTTATTGTAGATATAAACAGGGACACCAAACTAAATCCAATAGTCATTTACTGATGAAGCGAGAAACCGATGTAGAGATTTCTTCTGTTTATCAAAAGTATATTGATTTACCTAGATTGCCGAAAATATTATCTGCTAAAATGAATTAAGTTATCACATCACTTAAAAAGAATCTAATTGTGTATCTACATTCTCTTTCAATCAAAAAATGGTGCTTGGTAAAATTCATTGTCTTTAGTTTAAAATCTAGAAGATTTTTCTCTGAAGAAAGAAAAGCTTTCAGCATATTATTAAAGTCTAGTATTGGTCACGAAATAAAATCTGATATATTTCTAGAGGAAATTCCAAAAATCTAATTCTCTTATACTCAGTAAAGATCCTGCTGACTAATTTTGTTCACTTTCATAAGTTTAACCTCTTTCTGTTTAGGTTTATGTGGTATGAATGATTCTAATGAGGAGGGAGATGGAGCTGGGAGATTTCTTTATTAATATTTGAAAATTATGATTATTTATTATTAATTATTTCATTTTCTGTAGCTAAACCACTTAAAAAACTGCAATATTTCTCCATTCTAAATATATTAAGCGCCTAAATTTTGCTTACCCTTTTACAGTTGACACGAAAAAAGTAAATGGTATATAGATTTTTTGAAAAAAAGAGCTCTCCTTTTTGGGTAAAGGACACATCAAAGAAGTGTTTTGGCAACAGGTTTCTTGTTGAGATATTTTTAGCATTAAATTATATCTATCGTACCAGATAATTTTATTTATTAATTAAAGATACTATTTTTCTTCAAAACTCCTCCATTACTGATTCAAACTCTAAAGCATCAATGTTAATTACAAATAAAAGGTTAATATTTAATTTAATTATTGAATAAAAAATATTATACGTAGCTTTAAAGTGGATCAAATATGTACTCTTATAGATATAGGATTTACAACTTTGTTGAAAACTCCAATTACTTATGTGTCTCAAGGGTCCAAAACATAGTTTGCTTTTGAAGTTCCGGATTTCATTGTTTTCAATGAATTAGCAATTGATTCCAAAGTTTGAATTTTATAGGTGTCTGATTAATCTGATATATTGAGTTATTAAGATTACAGAATTATAAAAAATATTTAATTTTATGAATTGCTGTCTTAGTTTAGTTGTTCTCTTTTTTCCCTCAACTTATTGATAAGTAATAAAATACTCCTCTTCTTGGTATTAATGTGAAGTTACCTCTACCTTAATCTTTTGTAAAGATATCAAGGGCATCTATAAATTCATTTGAAATTGGATTTCCATCAGTATTGTTAGATATTTTACTTTTCAGCAACCAAAATTGAATCTTAGATATCTATGAATACAGCCTCGTCATCTTTTGAAGCAAAAGGTGGAGTAAAAATTAATTGGTAAACTTTAGACAAAGTTGGATAAATAAATGTTTTCGATTAGCACCACAGCTAGTGTTGCGCTAAAACTTTAGATAATAATCTGAGAAAATACTGTATTTTTAGCACTTAACTAACTAAGAGAGTATGTTTTAGGAATTTAAAAGATTGCTAATCCCAAACCGTTTGCATCAGTTTATTACAGATCTTGGATGCATTACTAACCATTTTCAATGGTTATGATTACTGAATATCTAGGGAGTATACCATTCATAAAATTTGATCCATCTGCTGAGTTAATTATTATTGGCTCATCAACAAGGTAACCAGATTTAAAACTGTCGCATTGAATGAGCCTGTATGTTTAAATCTGGATATTTAAAGATTATCTCTCGTACTATCTTATTCTTGTTACTCTGATTGATTAGGGCATACCACTGAAAGGATTTATAAATTGATATCACTTCTAGCATGATTTTGTTGATAAACCTATAACATATATATTATAAAATATTTGACTCAAAATACGTAGTTGCCAGATATTTATTGAATTATATCTTTTATCAATCTAAAACGCACTTTCACTCATTATAATAATAAAATATAATTTTAATAAAGAGATTTTTATTTATATTAAAATTTACCTTATTATCAATATATTGATTTATAACAAAAAACTTGTTAATTTATAAAAAGTTATCTTAAACTATATTCGTCACAATAGGGTATCCTTAGCTGAGACGTTGTCAAAGAGAGCATCAATGCCATATATTTTAACATTTTCATTATAGTTGAAGATCTATATCTGCTTAATTTATTACAAAATTTGAGCGAAATGTATTTTATATTGCTTAAATATTATTAATAAAATAATATATCTAAACTTGTTTTATACAATAAATATATATTTTTCATGGATTATTATTTCATAATAATTATAAACAATTAAAAATATATTTTGGAATTTGAAAAATTAAATAGCCCAAATTTTAATCGATAATTATCCTATATTTATTAATCCAAATCTAAAATTTTTATTTTATAAATGAATAAAATTAACAAATATTTCTTTTAAATTACAAACAGTTTATTCAATAAAACTTATTCATACAATAATTATATTGGCTATGGGATCAAACACGCCCCCCCCATAATGTATATTTTTCTTTTTGTAGTCTGATAGAGTTTTTGACGCTGAGTAATAGTAGCAAATGAACTACTCGTGTGCGATCAATAGTTTTCGAGATATAGCCCCATATAAGTTCACATTTTATATATAAAAATATAGTAAAAATTATAAAAATATTTCCAATTTTTCATAAAAATCTAATTTTTCCTTAAAATATCAATTTAGAGGATTTAATGAAAATTTAAAGAATTTATTTGATTTATCAAAATTATATCATTATAAATTTATTTTACATTCTTGTAATAAAATTAAAGTACAAATAATTTATAATGATATAATTTTGATAAATCAAATAAATTCTTTAAATTTTCATTAAATCCTCTAAATTGATATTTTAAGGAAAAATTAGATTTTTATGAAAAATTGGAAATATTTTTATAATTTTTACTATAATTTTATATATAAAATGTGAACTTATATGGGGCCATATCTCGAAAACTATTGATCGCACACTAGTAGTTCATTTGCTACTATTACTCAGCGTCAAAAACTCTATCAGACTACAAAAAGAAAAATATACATTATGGGGGGGGCGTGTTTGATCCCATAGCCATTATATTATGTAATTATTCACAAAAAACTTTAATTATAATAATCTATAATTAATTACTCACAAATTCTCAGAATACTTCAATATATTAATTCAATTTTTAATCAAAATTTCAAATTAAATTATTAAGAATATATTATAAATTATTCAATTAATATGTAAAATTATAATCCTTTTTCATAGTAAATCATTATTGGTTAATTAAATGATAATAAAAATAATTAGACAATATAATATAAATATTAAAGTTAAACATTTAAATATAGTTAATTTAATATCAAAACATTTAATTTTAATTATTAAATCAACTTCAATCAAATTAAATATTCATTTTAATAAGTTTATATTTCATAATATCAAACAAGTAAACTTAGTCCCCTCCATACCTTTTGATCTGGAATGTTAAATTCAGATTCATCTTTTAACTTATGTGAATTAATTTTCATATAATTTGCTTATAAATAAAAACTTTATCATAAAATATTGAATTTTAATAAATTAAATAATTCAAATGGTCTATTAAAGCTTGTTGAATTAATAGAGAAGGAGAAGATTTAACCGCTTGTTTTTAAGGAACCAAGGTGTTGCATCTGCAAAGTTGGCTAAAACTCAAAGCTATAAGTATTAGAAATCTAAGAAGATTGGGTTTGTATCATTATAGGAAACTTTCGATAAAGTAAGGCACAAGGAAACCATTTCTCTCTTGAATCTTGTAATTTACATCAAATGTAAAGTAATTGTCACAGAAATAAATAAATAAAATCAAATTTATAAAGGTCACCAATTAGCATTCCACAAATTCCAGATATACTTCCTAACTACATACTATCAGTGTTATCTGGAAGAGCTTGGACTATCTCTGATAAATTATGGATGTTTTAATCCTCCTGAGGATTTTAATCTAGGATATAGTTTTCAACGAGCATTTAGAATTTAAATATAAATTTTGGAATAAGAGTCAAATTAAAGCATAATTATATAAAATCATGCTATGTTAAATAATAATACTTATTAGCAAGTAATAATATTTTTAATAATTTTTCGTTATTTTATTTAATTTTTTTATTCTTGTAGTTGATGGACTTCTAACAGCAAAGAGATTTTTATTTGTTAAAAGCTTGCTTGCATCAATCATATTAACGTCTCATTTATTACTTGTGAAATGTTATTTATAGACTTCATTATAATTCAACTTCAGCACAAATTTTCCAGATCCGTTTAATTAACTAGTAATTAGAAAATATAATATTGCGTTAAAGCTTAATATTACTCCAATTGAAGAACCATAGTAGCGGGATCTAAAGTTTTCAATAAGATAGTTTATTCCTCTCATATTGTTTTGTTATATTTTTGAGGATTGCCCAACCATCATATCACTGCTGCATCTGAAAAATCATAATAATTAAAACTTAATCTCTCTTGATCTGAGTCTACTAGTTATCTTTGAAGTACACTGACTTGTGTTTACTGCTATGAGGCTAGGAAATATAAGTAATAGGCAGCTGCTTGGTTTAATTCATTTTCAAATAGATATATGACATAATTCCGAAATAGTGCGTCAACATCCGTTAAGTTCATTACTTGATTAAAAATACTTTTATTTTTTAATTTCAGATTGGAGTTTACCTGCGTAACCAATCTATGCAATAGCGTGTTCTATGAAAACTTCAACGACGTAGTCTGGGCAAATCTGGTATGGATAAATTATATCATTATAAGTCCAGATTCTGATATTAAACTGATTTTACAACTGAAGATTAGCCACCGCTTATTTTTTTAGACATAAATAAATAATTCATAATTTTTTTAAAGACAAATGCAGAAAGAGTCATTGTAAAAGATAAAAAAACACTTAAAAATGGATTTTAAGTACCTACTGTAAATTGCAGGAGATATTGAGCCATCACTATTTAAGTAAGATGCCAATAATCAGGTAAAATTAACAGCTTAATTTTATTTGTTGGAGACATCGAAATTGCTGTAAATTGAGACTTGTGCGCTTTTAATGATATTAAATTAGCATAGAGAGGATTGTAGATGTAAATAAAGCATGGAGCTGGAGTATATTATCAAACTTATAAGCGCATTTAATAAAAGCATTAACATTATATGGATAGATTTAGGCTAATAGTTGAATTTAGGTCACTAGAGTGCTTGGAAGAGTAGCAACTAAAAATACTGATTCGTTAATTATAAACTTATATGATAATTTTGAGTCACCAAAAGTCAAAGTATGAATATCTGATTATTTCTATCAGGCTGGCTTAAGCCCCAGTTTTATAGGGAATAAAATGAAATAAGAATGATGATTAAAACCAAATGCTAAATATAAATCTAAGAAGCATCAGTATGGAATCTTGAAGTGCCTTAAAATCTCCATTTTTATCGTTATCTTCCTCATCATCATCTTATCTACTGTAGCTGAAATCCTGAAAACCATTCGCGTTTAGCTCCTGATTCTCTCGACGTCAAAAATAACAGAGCTAAAGATGATGAAGCTGCAACCTCGTCCACTTCTCTCTTTAAGACTCTAACTGGAGATGCTGTTGGCCTTAAAGACTCCACCATGTTTAGCCAAAATTTTAGAAATTAAAAAAAGTGATGTTTAATAAATTTAATTTAACAAATTAAAATATTTTTAGTTTTAATGATCAGAAATTAAAGTTTCCACTATTAGGTTCAATTTATAAGGAATCATAATCAGAGATATCTAAATTATTTTTAATCAAACATGTATTAATTAAGACTGTGTTAAATTAAATTTATTAAACATCACTTTTTTTAATTTCTAAAATTTTGGCTAAACATGGTGGAGTCTTTAAGGCCAACAGCATCTCCAGTTAGAGTCTTAAAGAGAGAAGTGGACGAGGTTGCAGCTTCATCATCTTTAGCTCTGTTATTTTTGACGTCGAGAGAATCAGGAGCTAAACGCGAATGGTTTTCAGGATTTCAGCTACAGTAAGATAAGATGATGATGAGGAAGATAACGATAAAAATGGAGATTTTAAGGCACTTCAAGATTCCATACTGATGCTTCTTAGATTTATATTTAGCATTTGGTTTTAATCATCATTCTTATTTCATCTTATTCTATTTAATTTTCGTACAGCATTTAATAATAATAATAATCTAATAATTTATTAATAATTTTTCTCTAAGTTTTGTCTATTAATCCACCCTATAAATCATATTAATATACTTCTGGTGACACGATTGTAGTATCTCTTAATGTAGAATCAAAGACTCTTGAATTAGTAATTCCTTCACAAGCAGTGGTTCTGATTTGAATAATAGTATTGTCATTCAACTCAAAGAAATTAACCTAACAAGAATTACAGATGAGCTTTTGGGTTGAAAAAATAGCACAAGACACCTGAAGCTCTTTGTTATTTTGCAAAAAGTGATTGAAAATAATTGTTGTAGCAAATATACCAATAAATTTATCTCCTGTTGGCTTCGAATGGTACTTCTTATTTCATACTTTAGATTTTTATAGAGGAAAAAACTTAAAAATGTATGTAATCGAAAGATTGATATTAAAGTCAGTTAAAGAGATCTAACTCAATACGGCTTTAGGTACATTAGAGATAATTTTAATACATTAAATTAATACAAGATTTATAAATGAATATAATTAAATTAAATTATGTGCATGATAACATGAAAGTTTAATCAATTACTAAAAGGGGAGAACTATGAATTTATGCTTTTTGATGAGAAAAATATCTTAAAATAAGAAAAAATTATGAGAAGTTTTACTAAATCAGATAGAAAAGAAATCTTTGAGATAATTAAGTTCAAGTTTTATAGTGTAAGACAGGAAATATATTTATTAAAAGCTATAAAATGTAAAGTGTTTTTTACTTAGTCTGTTTATTAAATCAATATATTTTCCATTATAGAAAAGTCTCTCAAAAACTTGAGATATCTGAAACTCCAAAAATGATGATTAAGCCCGAAATTCATCTTAAAGGTTTAGATATTTCTTGATGGTAGTTACTCTTTCTAGGTAGAATCTCACTTATTATGAACAGAATGGCCTAGTAAGAGTGCTATGAACTGCCAGAAACTTGATTTGAACACCTAATTTAAAAATAATACAACTAATAAAAATAAACTAAAAAACGAGCATATTGATGGCGATGGAAAGAAGAGCAAAAAGGAGAAAAAGACATGAAAGATCATAAGAAAAAGCTCATGCTTGACAAACTTAGTGCTGTTTCAGTGTGTAGGGATATATAATTTAGACTGCTATAGATTAAAGCTTTGAAACTACAAGAGGTATGGTATTTAATTCTCTTAAGACAGATAAATCAAGCCAATTTACTCAATTTTATAATATAAAATTATTTCAAGCCATTTTCAAGGAGCTGAGTAAAAATTAGAAAGTTCAAAGATTAGTGCTTACCAATTAAGCCCAAAGAGAGGCAATAGTTGCAGATTATTTATTGCTGGATGAATCTCTGAAGACTAATTAATCGTTGCTAAGCCTGGACTTATAAGAAAGCCAACAACTTAATGATATTGTGTTGTTTCACTAAGAAATTATAGATGGTCTGGCTAACACCCAATCAATTTTATATATCTTGTTTAGAAATTATAAGAGAATCATATATAATGTGTATTTTAATTTTCTAGTTTACTTTTATTTATAATTAATCAAGCACCATAAAACGTTTGTTCATAAAAACAGACTAGCTAGAAATGAAAGCTGACTATTTGGAATTGCTTACTAAAGAAATCACTGATTTCCTATAAAAGTAAAAAGTTAAATTTCACATTATAAAAAAGGTAAGAGAGTGGTAAATAAATTATTAAATGATATATTTAGGAAATTATTTATTACGTTCACAATAGCCCCTATTAGAGTATTTAAAATAACGTCTTCATATCACAGGTCTTGTAGGGTATTTTATTATTTCATAAACTTCAGGGCCAAAATTAGTTTAAATTCCAAAAATTTATTCACTGGTGCCTATAGGCTCAGTAAGCGGAAATGTAGCTACTAAAACTGTGCAATCAAGTCCAATATAGGTGCTCATTTCATGATGTAAAGGTGCTCTGGCTTATCCGATAGATCTAAAATTGTTGAATATATTTCCATGCCTCAAATAACCTGAAAATGTGCTTGTAGAAAAGTTTCCTCCAATAAAATGATACAGGAAGTGTAAGTGTTCAAGAGTATCCTACTGCAGATATTTAAGCATCATCATCATTTGAATCTGACATAATATATGATGCTTATTTTTTAATTGAATTTACCACTGCCATATACAGCCATTTACATATAATTGTGGAATCACTTAATTTTAGGGAGAGCTAATTACTTAAGTTTGGGTAAAATGAGATTTTGTTTGTTCCTGTAACTGTTACTTAAGACAATTACTATATTCCTAGGATTACAGAGTTAATATTAATGGCTGAGGGCTAGAGGCGAAATTCAAGTGTATATTCTTGTGTCCTAGTTGTTAATGTCGGTAGTAAAGTGAGTTTTGGTGTTTGAATATTTTAAATATAATATCCTCTATCCATATACTAAGAAGTCTTGAAGTCATCTGTCCAAGTTTCCTCATTGAATAATCTTGTTCCCAAGAGCTATCCCAAGTTTAATAACCATTAGTTGGGGTTGAGAGTGTAAATTTATTTATATAATAGCTACTATCATAAACTATGTTACTTTGGTTTTCATCCATTCTATTATAAAATAGCATTGAGTACCTGTAATCTTTCACAAATAATCCTTTATGCAATCTTTCATATCTTACCAGGTTTCATCTATCAAGCAACTCCAAATATATTTTTAATTCTGACTATATGTCTTGCAAGAGTTATATCTTCAAATTAAATTGATTTAAGTTTTCCAAAGTAACTGCTAGTGGTGTCTGTAATTTTTTAAACCAAAATATTTTCATTCAAAACATACCAAAATCCTTGTGTAGTCTTAACACCTACAAATTCGTACAAGTTTTCTCACAAATATAAAAAGATGTAGAAGTATTTGTACCTGTGTCTTTATAATTGGTGACTTGTAAATTCTTAGTAGATGAAATTTGGAAATCAATAATATTTGGCAAGTAAAAGAAGTCTAAAATTGTAGCAGAAATAAGTGTGTCAAAATTTATCAGCAGTTCAGATGTAAAATGCCATTTGAATTTTATAGGATTTGAGAAACTAGAACTGGCTTTTACTTTATTCATTTAAGTTTAATTATTGCTGCAATCTCAGGATATATTTTTGGCATGTTAATTATAAATCTTGTCTACTTAAAGCACTCTTCCAAATTCTCAATTCTTTTAATCTGATTTTTAATTAGTATTTACTCCAGCTGAATTATAAGCAACTATATATTGCCAATTAGCTAATTTTTACATTGGATTGCATTTGAATTTTAGACATTTGAAGTATCAAAATTTAAATAGTAAGAAAGCTAATTAGTTTAGTAATTATTGCTAAAATATAATTAATACCAAGATTACTCTGATATTGAATTTGTAGAGGTAAATATGGTGGTTTGAGAAGTATCTATCAAGGATGCTTGAATATACCTAAGGAGAGAAGTTTCTTAAATTCTTGCAGAAAATTTTGTTCCTTGGCTCGTACATAATGAATCATACTCAAAAATTTGTATGTAATCAGATAGAGTTAGAACATCGTTGTAAACTTAAAATTTGAAATAGAATTCCATCGAACACTCTCGACTAAACTTCTAGGTTGCTTAAAAAATCAATACTTAAGGGTCATTTTTAGCATAAAATTCAACTGTTTAGTAAAGATTTTACACCAACTCGCAACTTTATGTAGCGCTATCATATATGTGATTATTCTAGCAAAGCTAAGGGGAATTTGCATTTTGTTCATAGAAAACGATATCTTCCCATCTTATTATCTTATTATAGTTCTAATGATCGTAATTTTGTAGATTTTTGGAATAAAAAAAAGATTACTCATAAAGAGTATACCCTCACATCTCATTCAATGGATAGTAAGCTAAAAGATTGCTATTTGTGCCAATCATTATAGAAATACTTTAAACTTCTTCAGTGCAATAAATATATTATTCTCCCCAAACTTTCAAGTCTTCAATCGAGAAATATTTACAAATTTATTAAAAAAATTAGATATAATTTGAGTTAGGACTACCTAGAATGTCACTTAATAATGATATAGGCCAAAATTCTAAAGTGTCTCCATTAATATAATGATTCATTTTGTTTAGTGAATCATAATTGAAGAATGAAATGATTCCAAGAAGTGCTGCTTGAACTTGGCCTAGTCGTTGAAGCTTTTTAGACACTATTAATATATACTCTTAAAGCTGTAAGATTATCTTCTTTGACTTCAATACTTTAGCCACCCACTAATGAAATTTTGAATATATCCCCTATAGCTAAACTCTCATACAAAATTCAACTTAAATTGAGTAATACTATAAATCTACTCATAAACCCTCAAGTCTAGGTTGTTATACAATTTGAATTTGAGAAAATAAATAATCTTTAGTCTTGACGCTCATAAGAATTAGAGATTTGTGATTTTACGCAATATGGGAGGGAATTTGTGCCTACATCTACTACATCTATAGAAATTTAGTATAATATTCCAAAAGTCCAATATTCATTCAATTTTTTATTATATTCTCCAAATTCATATCCCCATACTGGATTGTAGGATAAAGCCATGTATTTAAAATAAATCTTTTAATTAAAAACCCTATACATATTTCTTAAAATTTCTAATCCTGTAGATAAAGTTACTATTAGTGTATGTTAAAAAAGTTTCCATAGGCCAATTTTGTAGATTATTTGCAGTTATAGCAACTTAATTATTAACAAGAAACAATTTTTCCCCACTTGCTTTATATGTTGATGCAAATTATTGCCAACTATATAAAAATGGCATATTTTTAAATCAGATATTAATAGAGGAATAAATTAATGATAAAGGTCTTTGTTAATGCATAGTTATTTGTATTATCGTATCTTAAATGGATTTCTGACACTGCGTAGACGGAACGACCCACTCTTAAAGGCAAGTAATTCAAAGCTCCAGTTAAATACAATCGTCGACTATAATATCAAATTTTATAAATTTAAATAATATAATTAGATGTTGGGATTCTAACTTACGGTTAATGCAAGAAAATTTTGTGGCTAGTTGTCATATCACTTCCATAAAACAATCTAACATGTTAGATGTTTCTTTGCCAATTTTATAAGTTTCCAGAAGATTCCACATAACCGATAGTCATTGGATTACTAATAAGCATTTTTGAATAAGCATAGTTTTATGTCACTGCCAGTTGATCACCCCTAAATAATTTAAGTTAAGGGCCCCTACTCTTTGAAGAAGCATGTAGCAATACTTATCGACACATCTTACGTCAAATTTATCTTCAAAAAATCTTGCTGTTACCCCTTACGCAGTTCCTGATCCGTTTTCCCCAAACACGTCCTCATTTAAATTAAAAGAAGGATTTACAATATTTGACCCATTTAGATAATGCGATCCATTATATCCATATAATCTTATATAAGCATTGTCTAAAACACCAAGTAAAACATAAGTCATGACTGAGGGAACTGAACTAAATTTAACTGAGATTTTTATCAAAATACCAATACCTATATAAGTACTTTTTGGTTCAGAGCCATTACCATCTCTAAAAGAGAATAATCTCTAGTTGTTATCATGCATTAACTGGAAGTTTTTTTCTCTGTAGTAAAGTTAACTGCAAAGGATGGAGCTAGGTATATACTAATCTGTATCATTACAAACTATTGGACTCATAGAATCGTAAGTCCATTCGTAGTATTTCTGTTAGAAAGATGCTGAGCTTGTTTTGAAATTTATTTAAGATTTTATTGAGTATATGTCATCTTGAATCAATCTATAATGAATATCTGAATCCAATCTGTTATATATTAAAGCTGCAGATTTGTATCTGTCAGAGTGCTAAAAGCAAAATGGTAAAGAATATATCATTAAGAAGTAAGAATTATAAGGAAACTTAAAAAAGTAACATAGGTTAGTTAACTTATAAAAGGGACGACATTCATAAAATCAAAGTCTTTAATTGCTATATTTCTCAAAGTTTAAGAAAGTAAGTTCTCAGATGTGGAGGTTTCTGCTGTGGTTTTACGGCGTCTGTGAGACCCATGATTGTTTTAATTTACTATAACAGTTTCAAATCCATTGATAACATAACTTTTCAGATTAAGTGAGACAGGAGCTATAGCAAGATAATACCATCCATTAAAATTACCAAGTCTAGTTCCATAATACTGGGTGTAAGAAGAGCTTCCATAAAATTAAAATTTTTAGTATAGAGATGCTGAGCTTGCTTCGTTTTGAATTAAATCCAACTAAAATAGTTGTACACTGGGATGGCCTTGACTTTGTATAGCTGAGGTGCCATCGACTTTTTGAGAAAACTAAAAAATAATTGAGATGGTTTTAATATCATTATACCCACAATTGAAATGTGTAATAATCCTCAAGATAAACTATTTATCCAAGCTAAATCTTTTAAGTCCTTGAATCTGTAGTTGTAACAGATTAGACGACTAAATGGTCAACTATATAAAGTTTTTTTGTTCATTTTTATACTAAAAACTAAAAAGTATAGTAGAAGATTAGAATTTAATTTTTTTCTTACATCTGCAAGAAAGTCCATTCCAAAAATGTCTATTAGGACAAAGAATAATTTATTTTTTTTCTTCTCGATAAGATAAAATATCTCCAATCTACAAATAATTTTTTATAATAGAAGCCTTACATTGTATGGGGGGGGGGAAGTTTCCTGCACTCGAGGAAGTTTCCTGCAATTTTTTTGTATTTATATAAATTCAAAAATTTAGCATTTTTATGACCCATCAAATATTAAGAATATATTGTTCATCATTTAAGTAGTTCAAGAAAATATAGTTTCACATTATATAGGTATGGATAGAATAAGATAAATTGAATTAGAATTTCAATAACAATTGAATACAATACTTGGAATTACTATGAGAAGACAGTATAATTGTTAAGATACAGAAACCAACAAATATCATTTGAAATATGTCAGAGTTGTTGAAATCTGAAGAGAGATATTGAGGAATTGATTAATAATTAAGTATGATTATATCAAGGATATTGTTCGGAAGTTGGTTGATAGTTGTTATAAAGATTAATTTAATAATAAAATAAATTTTTTAAAAAAGTGCAGGAAACTTCCCTTAAATTTTTTTTTATCATAAACCGGTGCAGGAAACTTCCCCCCATTGTAAATCCCCATGGTGAAAAATTTTTTGAAATTGAGGTGGTTGTATTAATTAGATTAAAAATTAAAATTGAGATTTATATTGAGATTATTTAAGAAGATTTTAAATGACTCAATCGCTCAAATATTCCTAAGAATAATTTACATGATAAAATTATAGTAATAGAAACAGAGATTGGGGTTTGTGTGGGAATGAAGTATATTCATTAAAATGGTTTTAAAAATATAAAATATAAATTATATATGGATTAAGATGAAATTTAAATTATAAATATAGTTATTTAACTCTGACACAATCTCTAATTTAAGAGATTTTATATTTATTTTTAATTTTATTGATCTTAAGATCTGTAGAATGTCTCATCAATGTCCCCAAGGTGTCCCCAGGGGACATTTGGTAGGGGTTTTGGGGTTTTGAAAATTTTATAAGAACTCATAGATTAGTTGATATTTAGGGAATGAATTGGAGGGGAAATTTTAATTGTCATAAGAATGGAACAATTTTAGGGTGTTGCTGATTTTTTAAGTGTAATTAAATCAGAAGCTAATCTTTTAGTTTAAGATTGTGCTTTGATCCTGAGAATTAT
The DNA here is from genome assembly GCA_000711775.1 of Oxytricha trifallax. Taxonomy (NCBI): domain Eukaryota; phylum Ciliophora; class Spirotrichea; order Sporadotrichida; family Oxytrichidae; genus Oxytricha; species Oxytricha trifallax. The sequence continues at coordinate 40,243 of ARYC01018440.1, forward strand.
GAGATTCAAATTCGGATTTCAAGTCTAATCACTGATGCTTGAAGGATCTGAAGTCAATTTCTTGAGTTTGCTCTATGAGACTTTCAAGATCCATCCAGAGACTCTGATCATTCTCTAAAATGAATGAATCAATGATCTTAACAAGAGCTCTTGAGGATTTTGGATCTTCTTTGATTTTCTTGGCATGAACGATTAGCTTCTCTTGGGAATCGATGCTCACGTAAAAGTCTTTGCATATGTAGGTGTAAATGATTAAGCATGCACAAGAATAGAGATCTATTGAGGGATCTCCCTCAGTAAACTATCCTTCAAGAGGCATGAATGGAATGTCTTAATTGAAGTTAAAGTAGCTTATATTTGAATGCAATCTTGCTTTTTCAAAGTTAACAATCCTAATCTCAAGGGTTTCTTAATCTATGACAAGATTCTTAGGATTAAGAATCCTATGAGTAAATCCAAGACTATGAAGCTCCCTCACACCATTTAAAATCCCGAGACATAATTACTTGACTTTTCTTGAGTGGAAATTGAATCTCAAAAAATCATTATAGTTGTAGACGTAAACTTAGTATGCTAATCCAATGTGATCCTCTCCCTTTACTAGGTGCTCAAGATTTATTATATTTTTGAATCCCAGATCCTTAGCTTTCTTAGCAATTGCATACTCGTTGCTGAGATTTATTTACAAATATTATTCATCAAGGAATCTAAGTTCACTGTAGAATCTGTAGTAGGTTTACTTGAATGAAAGTGTTCCGTAAAAATGAGTGCCCATTGTTTTTATAGGGCTAGGATTTTATGCGATAGATCTGAGACTATGAAAGATTGGGATCATTAGTTTTGGTTCCAAGTCAAAGGATTTCAGAAAGTCAAGTTTGTAACTTGATCCTCTCTCTTAAATTTCGTTTTATTACTAAAGGGATTACAAGTTATCAATTTATTATTAATCAGATAGTTTTTATCTCTTCAGAGGTTATTTGTTTTGAAGTGATTCTCTTGGTTAAGTGATGATTTTACTATTTTCTGGCTAAGATTAGTCTGAGTCATGACTGGAATCTCGTGATTGCTTTCTGGATTAGCTTCATTGCTATATTTATTTTTAGGATTTTTGAGATTTCGGGGAGCCAGGATTTGAAGGATGATAATCGCGAAAATGCCTATTAAGATTGCTCTTAGAGGCGAAGGATTTACCACAACTATCGCAGTCATGCTTTTTATCATCAGATGCTTCAAGCACCAAACTAGGCTTCCTTTATCTATAAATTAGTATTTAATTATCTTACTTTTCTTATAGTGAATGGAGATCTCTTTGATTTTGTTAGGCAAATCTCTGCTTGTTGTCGTCCTCAGATGAGCTGTTTTGATGAGAGCTATCCCTTTTTAAGGATTTCACTTTGTAGTTGAGCATATTTAATACCTTTTATTTTAATTAAAACAAAAATTAAATAATATAATAAAATTTTAACCACAATCCTAAAAGAGCTAAATAGGAATGATAATCTCAGATTAATATAAATAATGAGATTTGATAATTAAATTTCAAACTTCTGAGATTGAAAAAGAATTAAAAAAACTATAGGAATAAATTTTGGAATTTAGGAATTCAGAAAATCCATCTCAATAAGCTATAAGGTGCTAATAAAAATCACAAGTGAAGGTTGACTTATCAAACCCCGAAAAAGTTTTGATAAAATTATTGGGATTCTATGAGAGTACTCCTTAATCTTTTTATGAAAACTACTGACTAAGGTAATTAAAACACACTCTGCAAGAGATTGTTATTAATTAATCACAAAATAAATAATAATTTCAAAATAAAAATCCCAAAACTATTTAATATGGAACAGTAGATGAGCCAATCAAGATTAGTCAAGAGTGAGGAACTTACTTGCAGATTCAGATCCAAAGAGGATCTTTACAAATACTTGACAGTCCATTGTAAGATTATAGTTTTAAATAACATTAAAAATAGTGAATTTATTCTTGCCACCTTATCAGGCAACTCGGATCGCATTCTTGAGATCAATCCTAAGTGGATAAAAAAGAGCCCTAAGATCTGACTAGGTTTAAATGAATAAGATTCCGCACTTTCAAGAACTGTCTGTGAAAAATCTTTACCCCGATGTAATAAAAGATGAGCAAGTCAGTATGTACCTTCCTAATCTAGAGATGAACTCTGGACAGCTTCCTGAGAGGATATTCTTCTTTACGATCCTGCGAACAATAAAGAATGAATACTTAAGATCCGTGATATATCATGCCCACTAAGTTAGATACATTGAAGGAGCACAATCTGAAGAAGCTAACGGGATTGAGATTACAAATGATTGGTTCGACTAATTAATTAAACATCCGTTTGTCTCGAGTAACTATTCTTTACATTAACACTTTTAGGAAAACCTGGGAAAGGAATCTTCCTGATGAAGTAGAAAGCAAGATTGGGGAGCCGCAAATCCTAAAACAAATCCTTTGAAATCGGATAGAGATTGACTGTTCAGATTCGATAGAACCCATTCATAAATGAAGAATCAAGGAATTTGACAAAACGTAAAAGATTAGCAGATGGATCTTTGCAAATCATAAACTTTTAAGAGCGGACCCCAACAAAGAATTCAATGGACTAAAACTGAATAATGTTAATTTATTTAAAACATTAAATCCTAAGTATAAACTCTAACCCTTATTTAATTTAATTTTATATCACAACTTTTTAAACTTAATAAATTGACATTCTTATACATTCCTTTTGGTTCATCCGTTCATTCATAGCCAATCTCCTGAGAATCTCCTTCTTGTAATTCTGCTTTATCGTGAAGAATGTGCTCTCAATCCCATTGAATTAAGGCGAATACGGAGCATTGAAGATTGGGATTAATCCAAGCTCATCAAGGCAGGATCGTGTTGCCCTACTTCTGTGCACTGAGAGATTATCCATGAAAATTGCGATTCTCTCATATGGAAACATCTACTTTATCTTTCCTAGGAATTGAATGAATTCTTGGTTGCGCACTGATCTTTTGTGAATCTTGAAATGGACCAATCCCTGATCTTAAGCTACGCCAGCGATAAGAGCATATGATTGCATCTCTGATCTCCGATCCTTGACAAAAGGGTGCTTGTATGTTGCAGCCCAAGAACGTTTTAACTAAGTTTGAGGTGAGAATATTGCCTCATCTACAAAAATAATCTTAGATCCCAAGGATTGTTCCATGCACACTTTTGCTTTCATTTCACAAAGAAGATTATATAGTTTAGCTTAATTCATGCTATCAGTCCTTTTAACTAATTTTATAGTTTTGTACTTGATCCCAAACCTGCCATAAATCTTAAGTATTTGAGAATAGCTGATCCTGAATTCTGGAAATTGTTTGTGAAATAAGATTGCGCGTTCTCTGAGAGATTTACCAATTTATTATTGCAAGCTACTATCTGAAATTAGAAATTAAAGTTATTCCTAAGTGAGTATTTATCAGCATAGCTTAGAATCCTGCTCATTCTTTTCATATTTAAACGTGCTTTTAGAACTGAGAATTCTCTTAAGGATTTTAGAATTTCCAATGATGTTCTTACGAATCTTGTAGTATTTATAATTAGAAATCTAGGATTTCATCTCATGAATAATCTTTGCAAAATCTTAAATGAATATGCCTTTGTCACAAATCTGAGATTCAATTGCTTCTACTGATCCTAAGTCAAAAATAGCTAGCAAATTAGAGGAAATAGATTAAAATTAAGTAAATTCTATTCTTTTTTAAAAATCCTAGTTTTATTAAGATCTTACTTTTGCTCATCAATCCTCCTACTAAGATTACTAAATAGTATTTTAATTTATTATTTACTATTAAAATAAAAGCATTCTCAATTCTTAATCTAATTAATACAACCACCTTAATTTAAAAAAAATTTTCACCATGGGGAATATTAGCATAGATTGAATTTTTTTTATGTTAAATAGTATAATAAATAGTCACTGTTGATGTCAGAACTGTAATAAGGACCATATAGTTTCAGATATAATATTAAGAATGGATACTCGGTAGGATAGGCACAGTATTCTTGTAGTTTTTTAGAATCATATACTTAAGATTTAGATAATCTCAGTTTCAAAATTGGAGTAAGCTCTATATTTCTATCCATATCCTCTAAAATTACCTCCATTAAAATTATCCATTCTTCTCGTTCTTATAGTTGAAGTTAAGTACGAGGTATCCATACTCTCAGTATCGAAATAAAAATTAATTTCAGATCTCCTCATATAATAGAAGTAATTATGCCATTAACTTGCGGTAACACTTTATAGTAGCAGGATACAGATCCAGAAAATATCGCTTTAATATAAAAAACGCCATTCTAAATATAATACTGATGTTAACCATACCAGCAACCTGTGTGCTCTCCCAAATACCAAGTCTAACTATCACTCCAGAGATACTACCACACTTCAACCATAAAATCTTAATTAGTGGAAATGTAGATCGCTCTTAAACCAATATCTGGAAATTATCTAATATGCTCCTCGATTGCTTAATTAGCTTATCAATTATTCGAGCCACTCACAAAACTAGATCCGTTTTCACACATCACTAAAGATGACGTATCCCATTAAGAATTAAAGTTAATTAGTGCTTCCTAGCCCAAATTGTTCAAAGAAAATCTTTAATTGAGAAAAGATTTAGAAATCAAAATAAAATTTCTAATAGATCTGATCCATGTATTGTCTGCGAAAGTAGGTTAAAAAGTGTTAAGTTCTCATTAGGGCCCATATTCTTAGTCCTTCCATATAAACATTAGGGAATATTCCTGCACTGTTTAAAAGTTTTGCAAAAAAAGAAATAGAGGTTGAAGATGTTCTTAGTGCCAATTAGTGTTTAGAATATATTGATAATGTGAGGATAGGATTTAGGTATATGTTCATCGAAACTAAAGCAAAGTGATTCCATGTAGTAAAATCTACATTGGAATAATTCAAAGTTTACGACATAAAAATATCGCTTAATGTCAAATGCATTAGGCTTGTGCTTGTATCTATTACAAAAAGCATTTAAGTGCATAAGGCAATTACTGCACGCTCAGTCACAAAAAAGAATCTTTAATTGGTGTTAGATTAAAATTTAAGCCATAATTAAATTGTAAAACTTGCAACACTTTTCTATATCCCTCTGACTTCAATAGTGCTAGTTATAAGTAGACTTTTGTAATATTTATTTGTGACTGCTGTATTAGTATAACCAGGGAAATCTATAGATCTATAAGCCTTTATTTATTACAATAGCACATCTTCTTCGAAATTGGCATTACTTTGATAGGATGCGGTCAAGAGATTGTTTTGAAAGGTATCATAAATATTGTATAGCTTTCCAGTTTAGCAATACTCAATTTTGTAGTAAGCTGAATGTAAGATTTTTCGAGTGACATCTTTTGGAATCTAAAGGGAATTAAATTTATAAATTTGGAATTTAAATTTGATTGAAAAAGTTGAAATAAAAACCTAAAGAAGTCATTTCTTGACAAATTACTGATAAAAGATCTGATTCATTTCAGCTAATGAAGCAGTAAAGTTTTAGTAAAAAAATAAAGTCTTTGGCAAACATATTTTTATTAGTTGATGATACTTGATTTAAACCAACATAGCCACTTGTCAATTATGGATTTTAGATTGAGTATAATTAGAAATTTGGAAATTTATGTAAGATTAATATTTTCTTATGTAAAGAAGTAATAGATTTTCGTGAAAACTGGATTTAAGTTGTATTATAGAGTGTAGGAATTTAGACCTTTTGAAATGCCAACTCTAAACCATATTGATACAGCCACAACTTTAACTTGAGGGAGTGCTCGCTGAAGTATGAGGGGTTTTTCCTTATATTTGCTGAACTGTGATAAACTATGTTGTTGTCTCAACTCCCACTAATGCAACAAGTTCAATGTTGATGGGCATCTATTAATTAGAAAAACTTTCAACTCTAACCCAAATACTGACTGTAAATTGATCTACAACGTCGTAGTAGATGTTTCCAAAATAGGGAACAATTATTTTGCCATAAGCCACCTGTTGAGCATATAAAATAAAATTTACTATAGTATTTCGTCAAAGGGTATAGAGGATTATAATAATTATAATAATTTTTTTTAAAGAAAAGTTATTGGAATTTCTGAATTAAATATATTAAGAATTGTTTATTTATGAATTAAGTAGAAAAGTGAAATTTACAAAAAAAATAATTATTTTTACTTTGAAAAAGATTTTGAATGACATGATTGTATTTATTGATAATTAACTACTTGAAGATGTGGATATATAAGAGAGATTAATAAATTCAAATATACTACTACATATTGTAAATAAATAATAATGATAGTTTTGGTAAAAGATTAAAAAATTAAATGGGATAACAAACGGATTTCGACTCTAATTATTATTTATTCAAAAATATTAAGGCCCATTTAACTATTATAAATTATTCAGTCTCTATTTGGCTTAACATTTTGTTGCTTTTTCCCTTCATTTAAGTTGCTTGTTTACTATAATTTATTTAAACATAAACTTAAATGGTTTATCTGCATCTGGATGTTTTTTCCCTGCATATTCCATCTTATCATAGCTTTTACCCATGACGTATGGTCCTCTGTCAAACATTAGGATGAAACAATCAATAATCAGTGATATTATCAAAACTAAAATAGAAAGTACCCCCGAGCAATACTTGTAAGCCGTGAGTCTATTGTTAGTCCAGTGTTCCACGTTAAACATGTTCTAGTAGCAATCTTTCTGTTAAGCGTATTTTTACTCTTTTTCCTGTTAACTGCTGCAATTAGACCCACTGAAATGTTCTAGAAATTCTTGGTTCCATCGTAGATCTAGTAGTTTCTGTAGTACTCTTTTGTATTAATAGACTTGATAATATAGATGCCAGAGGTGTCAAATCTTCCAAGATTATAGATTGTCTAATATCTGAAATTGGGCTTTTCATCTATATCAATCAAAGCAATATATACTTATAAAATGAGTATTCGCATCTTTATTCTATTTTTTTAAAAGTTGAATAGGATATCAGTAGTCAAGTAGTTTTGTAATTTTACTAGCCAAGCCAACTATTATAAGTGACCCTTCCAAAAAGAGAAAGCATGGACAAAACTCCAATAGTCGAGTCCAATCATCATTTCTTAGCTCTTTTAATGGAGGAAATCGCTAAACTTCTGATTCCTTAACTTAGTTTCACTTGTTATACCCTTTTACTATTTGCCTTTCTTTAATTTTTTTGTAGATATTTTTTGGAAATCATAATCATTTTGTAAATTGGTGATTTTAGGAACTTTATTGACTTTGTTTAATTCAGGTTTTTTTTGAAAAACTTAGAATTATTTTTTTCTTTAATTCGTTTCGCCCTCCTGTTTAGTTAAGCTGCTATCCATTGACTATTGTAGGACTATATCTTTTTGTGCGCATATCATTTGTTAAGGATCTTTTTCAATTCTTTGATTTTGACTCATTCTTATAAGACAATTAATCCTTTATACCCTGAGTTCATCCAAACTTAGCTTTATCTTCTTTACATTTAACTTCTTCGATTGCTACTGTCTTTACCTTGATCTCTCAAACTTAATTGATATTATAATAAATTTAAGAATCTTAATTCATTCTTGATTATTAATATATTACTTGGAAATTTTGAATATTTAGTAATTGTTTGACATCTGATTGAATATTACCTCCTTTTAATTTGTTTTACTCTTTCTTTTATTGTTAGTTTTAATTAAGTTTTTATTCATCTATTTTTATTTGGGGTGTCTCTTGTTTTTTGTCTATTTGGACTTTCCATCAGGTTGCATATTTTAACTATTTTAATTGGTTCCCTCATTGCTGATTAATTGCTATTATAAATTTGATTAGCCACTAAGATGGTTGCAATTTATTTACGAGTATTTTACAGTGGCTTTGTAGTGTTTGTTTGATTTGAGTCTATTTTTTCTAAGAATTATTGGCATTTATCATTTGAACTTGATTCACATTGTTTGTTCATTAGTAATAAATCTTGTCTCACTACTAATTTGCCTCCATCTTGATTTAAGTAAAGCGTTTTAGTAGCTCTTGTTGGAATTGTTTCCCCTAATCTTGGCTGATAATATTTCCCAATCGCAGGCTCATTGATGGTGATTAATCAATCTACTCATTTTGTGAAAGTTTTTAATCTTTCCTTTAAAGAGAGGGAAAGGATTGAAGGTTCTAAGCGTTCAAATAAAAAGCGTCAAGCCTTTCTTTTTTAGATTTATAAATAATGTCTGATTATTATAATAAAATATCAAAAAGGTAATTAATATGTAGAATTTTTAATTTTATTAATTTAAATATGAAGATGTTCATTTTAAATATTAGTCTAAAATTAAAAAAAATGTTTTTAAAAGCTTTGTAATTAATGTTTAATTATTAGTAAAATATAGTATAAGTAGAAATAATCTATATATTATTCATACACATTCTAATAACTTTACAAAACATAAATCTAGTGGCTGCTCTTCTCCACCATTTATTATGCAATTACCATAAGATTTTGAAAGAAAAGATCAGCTAATTGCACAGTAAGGTGTATATTAGCATATTTCCTTGGGATGACTACTTTGTGTATCATTTGGAAATCTGTAAAATATTTTTTAATTGGGTTCTTCTAATCCAATTCTGCACTGGGAAATCATAGTTTTTGAGGTACTTGTAGTCCTTGTTTGATTTAGTGTATCCGTTGGTTAAAGAGCCTATGGAGAAATCTGGCTCAAGCACTTTCGTTGACTTATCTTCAGTTTCAACTGATATTTTCATTTCATTAGGTCTTCCCTAAAACCAAACAATCATTTTTTTAATTCTGATTCACCGAATATATAATCTTTCTAACGATTTCCAATAATCAGAGGCAGTGTAGTATTCTGCGCCGATATTAGAGCTATTCTCTTTTTGGTTTGACTAGTACCCTCACATATTTAGAAAAATTATAGCCCTTAAGATGCTCAACTTTATATTGGTGTTGATACCTATCTATCTTTCTCATTTCTTAAGCACTCAGGAAAGCATCATGATTGATACTTTAAATTTTAATAAACGGTTTATGATATTATAAGCGATATTATTTTATAAGAATGAGAATTTATTTAATTTTTAATAATTTTTTTTCAATATTGTAATTCAAAATAATGTCATTTTATAATTTTTATGCCATTATATTATCTTAAATATCTTTTAAATTGATAAATTCTTATTTAATTAAATCAGGTAAAATTTAATAGTTAAATATAGCTTTCAATTTTTAATTAAATTTAATTAGGGTTGTGATTGAAGTAAAGATCTAACCAACTTTTATAAAGAGTAAGGGCTTCAGTAATCATGTCAATCTTAGTTTGCATAAGATCATCTAATTCGCTAACTCCAATGATTTAACCGACTTGAGCTGGTTCATAAATTGCTTCAATGTTTACTCTTACTCCCTCATGATAGTTTATTTTGAGTAGTATCCATAAAAACAAGCCATTCTTTATTTCATAAATCCAGTTTGTTTTCAAACACGAACGTATATATAAAAATTTAATTTTAAATTCAAGAAAGACTCGTAAACTACATTTCTGTATAGTTATATCTTTAGTACAACTGCAGGTAGAAGACATTTACTAGACATACCCTCGGGAAATAGTTTAGGTTTGGGCACTTGTAATACACTTCATAGCTGAATTATTCAATCATAAAGTTTATTCACTAGTAAATATTTATTAATTAAACTTTTTGATTAAACAGCTTTAACACTTCTAATATGACTTATGTTTTAATTAACACTTTGATTGAATTTATGAAAGGAAATACTCAAAACTTTTATGCTTAACATTTGTTAGGGGATCCTTATATCACATGCAGTTCAGCCGTTTTTAATTAGAGTTACAAGTACATTGATATTTTATATCTTTCATCTGCTCTTTAAACACAGCTAAACGATTAATACATTTGCCAATTAGTACATGAGTGCAATATTAAAAATTACAGAAGCATTTTTTTTATAGTGTCTCACATATATAATTTAATGGAACTTCTTTAATTTTTCTCCAGTTTAGGGTTTTGCTTATTTCTTTAATGGACTACCAAGTCCTGTACTAGCAACCACAGTTGGTGTATTAATCATAATAGCATCATTATTAGTAGATTTTTTCCTATTGATTTCCTCTTAAAATTTTGGTTTAGTGCCATTTACAGATGTAGCATTGAACTTTATTTCCTAATTTGCAGCATAAATCATATCTCCTTTACTATAAACACATGTTTTATGAAAAATAATTACTTTATTTAAAATTTATTTTTACCTTGCATTTTTGGGGTAGATTTTTCATCAATTTCAAGCTTTCCTTAATCTCTGATGAACTAATTTATATAAAAATAGACATAAATAAATATATTTCTTGAAAGTAAGGAATAAGTGGAAAGCTAATAAACAGTCATTGAATGAGCCTTAAATAGCATTCTCAAACTTAATCATAATTTTTTAACCGCTATAATTAAACGATGCAAATGAATTTGGTTAGCCACTCTCTATCAAAAATATTTTCTTGTGGGAATTTAGTTCTGCAAATAATTTATGAAATATTGCTAAAATACAATTGAATCGGGAAATTACAAAAATAAATACATAACGTTCTTTCATTTAAATATAAACAGCCAAGTATTTTAGTGTATTATAAATCAAATTTGTGAGCAACTAAACAGGATTATATCCATCTGTTTAAACTGTTTAACTGTTTAAACTTTAATTATAATTATTATTTTATATTAAAATTTGATAAAATTAATTAATCTCACTAAACAGATAAACACACTAAGCAGGCCTCTATTAATCTGTATATCTGCTCAAAAAGATAAAGTGAGCAACTAAACACACTAAAAAGATGTCATAAATGTGTGTGTACTGTTTAATGTTTGTAAATGTAATGAGCAACTAAATATACTAAACAGATCAGGTGATTTGTATTTATTACTTTAATTTACTTTAAATAAATTAGTAGTTAAAAAATTTAATCTTCAAGGAAATGGACGAGGCTTACTCTATAATCTGAATTGCTTCAGCTAATACTAGTATTATAATCTTTTTCTAAGAATGCCACCAAAGAATTATAACTACAAGTCTCTGTTCATTTAACAGATTACCTTAGCTAAGCAGTTTGACGATTAAACTGACCTAGAAAATGACATGAAAAAAGTCAAAAATTGCATTTCACATATTTAGATTTACCAAGATGAAGCAGAGATTAGATTGTTCATGTACGTGAATATTGTGCAAAACCACACAGGTCTTTATTGAAATTACTTTCAAACCAGTAATACAGTGGATTTAAGCTCTTTAAGCAAATACGGTATTTCTGCTACAAACACTGGCATTTCAAGAGAGGCAATTTTATTTGAAATGTGTCCAAATCTCTAGTTCATTTATAGGAATGAGGAACAATATTAGAATCACTCACGGCCAATGTAGATCAATCAGTAAATACAGTCATTTGCATACAGCTCAAATGATCCCAAAGAGATTATGCTGGTTAAGTTCATATCACGGTTTCTAAATGGTAATTTCAAGAGTGTGCAACAATTTTACCGTAAGCATTGTGATGATTTGAGTGCACTTTGATAAAGTTACTGGAACCAAAGATGAAGCAACATGCACTACTTATAAAAGAGGCAAATCTCCTAAACATCGAGTATATCTGTTAAAGAGGGAATCATGAAAAGAAAAGGTGCAAGAATGGAGGCTCGATGATTTTTACAAGATAGGATATGGAGAGGTTGTGAATGCATTGTAAAATGTGATAGTCAAGAAATAGCACTAAAAGATGAATGGAATGTGGATCATAAGTGACATGCTGAAGGAAATATTCATTTGTGATGTTTTGGAGGACAGCGTCTCACACTTCTATGTAAAAGCAGCATTGGTAGATGTTTCCGCAGATAATGATGATGGATGAAATGAATCACTTGCACTTCTGGGAAAAAAGGTAAAATATAGCGAGAATGAAAAAGTTCATATAGGGGAGAAGCTTCACAGTCGATGTAAAGTATGGATAAACACATATGTCTTTCAAGAATACTTCAGTCATTATAACAACGAACGATCTGCCTTTATACGAGATGAGCAAAGTTAACTATGACGCATTCATGGAGAGGATCACAGTGTGCAAACTATAAATGCAATCGTTTAGAAGAGATAATAGTTCCCATTCACCGGAGTGGATTTAGCAAGGCATCTGTACAAGTGATATTTAGAGAGTAGCAAAGCAGATGAAACCCACGCGTACTCTGACGATGACATTAAAGAGGAAGGTAATCACGAGCAATTGGAGAGAAAGTCAAATGGATCATCAATGTCATTAGAATGAAGAGTATTTACTAATTTATTTAAAGTAAATTAAAGTAATAAATACAAATCACCTGATCTGTTTAGTATATTTAGTTGCTCATTACATTTACAAACATTAAACAGTACACACACATTTATGACATCTTTTTAGTGTGTTTAGTTGCTCACTTTATCTTTTTGAGCAGATATACAGATTAATAGAGGCCTGCTTAGTGTGTTTATCTGTTTAGTGAGATTAATTAATTTTATCAAATTTTAATATAAAATAATAATTATAATTAAAGTTTAAACAGTTAAACAGTTTAAACAGATGGATATAATCGTGCTTAGTTGCTCACAAATTTGATTTATAATACACTAAAATACTTGGCTGTTTATATTTAAATGAATGAACGTTTTGTATTTATTTTTGTAATTTCCCGATTCAATTGTATTTTAGTATTAATGGTAAGAAATCTTATAAAAATGAAAAGTAAAGTTATGTAGAATCCTGCGAGAGTGTATTATATTCAATAAACCTTTTAAATTGCTCAAAAGTTGCTTTCTGAAACTTTTAGAGACTTCATCAAAATTTTCTTTGATTGATCCGTATTTCGATTATTTAAGAAGTCCCATTTATTATATTACAGACACCTTCCAATAAAACGTGTATGTTTGTCAAATTAGTCTCTTAATGAACTAAGGAGTATATCAGTAGAAGAGGGCATTTCTGATCACTTGCTGAGTATGGAGTTTTCATTTTTGATTAGCTTTTATAAGTCTAAAGGCTAAATATTTCCAGTTTTAAAGAAGTCAATGAGTCTTAAAAGTATGTCATAAAGTTTAAAAATAAATTTTTTAAGTTTTGTCGCCAAGACAATTTCCTCTTTTATTTTCAAATTGTTGATAAGACTCCATTTAAGATTGGCTTATCTGTGAATCTATCAAATCTTTGTCAAAGCATTTAAAAGCTTCTTCAAAAGATATATTATCTTTTTAAATCCATCTATTTATCTATTCGATGGCATCGTTTTCACAAATAAAATTATCATTGAAAGCTCCATTCTTACTCAATTTATAAGCACTTGATAAGTAAAAAAATTCCAGGATATTTTGACAGTCCTAATTAGAGTTCAATTTTGTCCTTTTAATGAGAAAAGTTTTTCTTTAATTGGTTAGCTCAGATTTATGATTTTGTATTTGCCTTAAGAAGATTCAGTAAGCCATAAGAGTCCATCTTTGTTTTCATAAAATCTATTCAATGGTTCACGATAAGCGATTTTCTTGACAATATAAGCTTCAGTTATTTGATTTGCCGAATCTCTTGCACTCTCTTTTAATAGTATGAATATCTGTTGTTGGGTAGAAATTCTTTAGAGAAGCCTGACTCCGCTGTATCATTAGCAATTAGCATAATTTTCATTCTTCCAACATCAGGAACATTACTTATTTTTGAAGCAGAGATTATACGAGCAACTACACTTATATGTCTTTAAGCATGTGGACTAATATTTTCGCTCATTTTATCAAATATCATTTTATTATGCTTAGTTAATTCACCTTTGTTTACTTATAACCCAGACTTTATTCCTAAGTTCCTCAGGTCTTACAGATTCATGCTTATCGATAGTTTTTAATGAATTATCACTTTAAACTCTCAAAATTTTCTCTACATTAAATTCATCTTGAAACAAAATCAGGAACACTGATTTTTATATTTTATTTAAGATATTATTCAGCAACTTTCCTTGTTTTTATAGCTGCACCAAGCCCAGTACTTGGGTTCTCCTTTTATCGGGTTTAGTCTTTAATTTTTTGATTTAATTGATTTACACTAATTTTGAATTACTTAATAGCTGTGACTCCCTTTATTTTCTCATTTAAATCAAAAATAACAAATTTAAATTTTTATTTAATATTTTAAAGAAAATTATCAGCTATTAATTATAAATCCTTAATAAAAGCTATTTCTGTAAAACCACCTCTAACAATAAGAGATCCTACAAAAGACATTTCCTTAAAGATTTTTTCACCCTTTTTACTTTATCAGATAAAAATCTAAAATCCTATTCACATCCATACAATTTTACAGATAACTTTAGTTTTACTGCAAATTTCTGATTGCTCAGAGTAATTTATTTTCACTTTGGGAATAATTCCAGAAGCTGGCTTAAAATCATATGGTGTAGTTTGAGCTCCCTTATTATGTGCAATTCTTGTTCTGTCAGGAAAAGCACTTACGAAATATATGACCACCATAAAAACAGCTCTCTTAATTATTTGCTTCTTTCACCTGGATTGGTTGCTCGCTATAATTTCATAGTGTTAAAAATCAAAGATGTTTCCAAATGCACTAATTATTTTTGCATCCAAAACTACCTAGTTTAATGTTAAGAAACCAAAAATTAAAAAAGTGAATCATTTATTTAACTTTAATTAGTAAAACTTCCTTTCCCAAAGATTTTGATGCGAATCTACCGCTTTCAAAAGCAGTTTTTTGTCTTTTGTGTTGGGATTTCAGGTTGCGGGTCTAAAGTGTAAATGAGAACTCAGTGCTCATTTTATTTTTATTTTTAATTAATTAAATTTGCTCTATCAAATCGCTAAAAATATTTTAACTTAACTAAAACAAATCCACTTAAGGATTTATATAAATCTAGATAATAAAAATATAAACAAATTAAGATTTATAAATTAAAAGTATAACATTAAAAAAAGTTAAAATTTTTTATAATAAAATTTACAAAAGCAACTACTTCTATTTCTTTACCATCAAATAACACTTACAAGAGAAATATAGAGTGTAAATTTATTTTGGTAACCATATTACCGTAATCAGCGTGGCTAAGACAAGTTTTTCTTTTAAGAACTTTGTAATTATATCAATTACCACCTAGTCAAATTTCAATGAATTAGAAAAATAATCTATCTTTTGGTTAAGTGATTTTTAAAAATATAAGATTGTAATATTATAAATCTATTCAGTTTTATTATAATTCTTAAACCTCAGATACATTTTTTATTCATTAGTGACTTGGCTGACTTCCCCAATCTTCTCCACTAAAGCTCTCTGTATGAAGCAACGTTACTAACTACTTCTAGGAGAAGTTTATTTATTAATATGTAGTTTAGGTACTGATCAACTTTTAAGTTATCAATTAACTTTTAAATCTCAATGAATTGTGAAGGTAAATGATACAGACTTGTAAGTTTGCTTATAAATATATAAAAAGACTTATGAACTATTAATTATTGATTTATTAAAAGAAATTATTATCAAAATATAGAAAATATAAATAAATTTCAGCTCAAAGTCATTTCTTCTATTTTTTGTTGAACCAATTTTAAGTTTTTGTAATGAACTTATCACACCATTGTAATTCCAAAGTCCTTAACTATAACATAAAGTAAACAGGGTTACAAAGTAGTCAAGTCTGGTTGAAGAGTGTAAATTTTCATTTGGTTTATTGTTAAAAACTTTGAATCGCCAGAAAATGCAAAACCGCCCTTTTATTTTTAATGCTCTAAAGATTATAAATCTATAAATTCATTATATTAATCAAAAGATTATAAATATATAAATATTTATATATATATATATATATATTTATAAATTTTATATTAACACAAAAAGTTTAAATATAGTAGGCAATATATTTTAAAAGCAATAATTAAGTAGTTTTGCATTCTATATAAGAGAGTTTAATAATATTATAATAATTTAAATTCCGGTATTCTTGGCACCACTCACAACTAAAAAGTGATAAATAATCTCCTCTCTCACTTAAAATTAAATTAGAAAGTGAAAACTAATCGCCATAGAAATAACCACTATCAAGCCAACACCCAAAACATTTCAACTATAAGGATTTGTAAATATTTAACTGATAAAATAGCGTTATTTATTTTTTAAAATAAAATAAGTCAGCCCATTCAATTATATATTTATATGTGAATATTAATATGCCCTAAATTTCCGTGTATTATTCCTTTTTAATTTAGAATATTAAATAATATAATTTTAAAAAGCGAGAGTAACTTACAATTCAAAGTACAATAATTCCAATATTTGTAGAATCTAAACATTATTTTTATTTGTTATTTTTTTATTATAGTTCTGATTACTTTAAGTTTTTATTAGATAAATTGATCCTTAATTATAGAGAGATTTAATTGCTTTAATTCTATTGCTAAAACTACATAAGATATTAAAAAATTTTATAATAATATAATATTACATAATAAAATGATAAATTAGCTTTTTTTGAATTCTTATACTATTGAAATATATTATGGATATTTTTAATGAATGCTAAATATATATTAATCCAAAAATATCATTTGTAAATTTTGGTTCAGTTTTAGAAAAAGGAGAAGCTTAACCCACTTAATTAAAGTGTTTTATAAATATTAATTTTTTGGGGTAAATTTTGCTTCTCATCCAGAGGTATTAGGTATCAATAGTAGAGGTTGCAATTATTTATCGAAGTTATTTTGTTATGAAATTTAAGAAAAATTATATAATACAATTTCAAAGTTGAATTAATAAATAAATTGTTAAAAATATTTTACATTATTGCTTAGTGTTTATAATTTAATTTAACTTAGACCTTTTTCTCAAATAATTTTAATTTTTTCCTCACTTAGTGGAGTCGGCACAATTTGGATTAAAAAATAAAGAATTGCAAGTTTTCTATAACTAATTTTATTGATCTTAGGTAACAGCGTTAGATATCATTTTTCTATACAAATCCATAAAATAATTATAAATTTTTGAAAGATAGTTTAATTAATCAAGTTATTCTTTTATATAGAAATTTCAATATATAAAAGCTCTAAAAATTCTATTAAATTAATTAGTTTACTGATTATTTTTTTATATTAAATAATACAAATCTGTATCTCTAAAATGTTAGTTTATCTCTTATATTTTATTAATATTGTTAAAATAGAATTGAATTGGGGAAATTGATAAATAAAAAAATAATTCAAATTATAAATATATATAACTGCCACTAATTAGAAACCTCTGTAGATAAAATTTGGTTCACAATGCTTACAGTTAGATTTGCTTCTCAAAAGGATTTTTGACTCTTTTGACACCCTTGACACCTTTGACACCTGTCAAAAGTCTGATTAAGATTAATTTAAATTAAAAATATTTATTAATTAACTTAATATTTGACACCTTTGACCCCTTTGACACCTGTCAAATTTATCTTTATTTTGACACCAGTGAGAGATAGACTCGAGGCTGAGATCGGTCTTAAAAAATCTACGAGAACTGGACTAATATAAAGAAAAACAATCCCATTGCCAGAATCTTTGCAAACTTTCGTACTGAGAAATGAACCAGATCACTGTAATACTTAGCCTCTTGAACAATCAAAATTGGAAGAATGGGGAGAGCAAACCAGGAAAACCTATAGTGAGAGTGAAAAACTTGATAATAAGACTAAAAATGTTTAAATACTTCACAATATATTCATTACACTCTCCATCCATTTTAATATTTAATAAATTGCTAATATTCTTAAATACTATCACTGGTGTCAAAAACAAGATAAATTTGACAGGTGGTGTCAAAGGTGTCAAATTTTAAGTTAATTAATAAATATTTATATTTGATAAATTAATCTATAATCAGACTTTTGACAGGTGTCAAAGGTGTCAAGGGTGTCAAAAGAGTCAAAAATCCTTTTGAGAAGCAAATCTAACTGTAAGCATTGTGAACCAAATTTTATCTACAGAGGTTTCTAATTAGTGGCAGTTATATATATTTATAATTTGAATTATTTTTTTATTTATCAATTTCCCCAATTCAATTCTATTTTAACAATATCATTTTAATAATTATTATAAAATACAAAAAAAAAATTAGAAACTAAAATTCATCCTTAATTAATTTTAATTAAACTGACAAGTTTAATTAAAATACTTTATTTTAAGAATAATTAATTATTAATTTATTTATTGAGCTGTAAATTATTACATTAATAAATTAATAACAAATTTTTAAATTTGTTACTAATGTAATAATTTACAGCTCAATAAATAAATTAAAAATCATTAAATTAAAAAATTTAGAGTGTGGTCCTGCCATGACTTTTTAAATATGTTTAATAAAATAGATTACAAATTCTATGAGGGCACTGATGTGGGAAAGTTATTAATTCCCAACTCAAGCATCTCTAATCCAAAGGACGATTATTCCCACCTCGAATGGAAAAACTCCAACAAAATAATCAAAAGTAAGAAGACTAAAATTTCTATTGATTTTGTGGAGAAAATATTGACGCAAGAAAAAAACTTCGACTACAATAAATTCTTTCTGCAAGTGGATTTAGACAACTTAATTTCAGAAATCTAAAATATATACCTAAATAGCTTTAAATAAGTTAATGCTTAAATTGAAAGGTTTCTATGGACTAAGATAGGCCGACAAACTAAAGAACTCTAATAATACTTAAAAGACTTCACATAATAAATCAGAAACTTAACTCTTTATTAAGATTTTAAAATAATTTGACTTAATCATAAAAATCCTGACACCAACTAACCAAAACTCCTTCTCTGGATCATGGTTTAAAGTTCGAGTTCAAAAATGATATAATATTTTCTCCTTTAAATAAATTAAATATGGAAATTATTTGTAGCCATTCTAAATGGTTGTAACTATATAATCATGAGATATCATTAAGGAAAACTCATAAGATATAAGAAACCCTATTATTTCACAAGTGGCTAACGAAATGCTGTTATAACAGAATCCATTGACTAGGCGGAAGATCAACGTTAAGAGCTTGCAATTTCACTAGGAAATGAAGGTACCTGTCAGCTCTCTGTAATTTAAGATATCATATAATAAGACATAGATTAGTATATTATATAGAACGGACCTCTTGCCTGATAAGATTTTGGACTTTAAAGAATATTCCATAGTTTGTTATAGATCATACAATTAATTTTCTCTTTCTGTTAACTAACTCTAATTATAATACAAAATAGAGCACCAAGAAATTACAAGTCTTTTAAGTTAGGTGCTATTCAAAAATGGTAGCAAGAAATACAATAACCTTTATGGAAATTATATTGCTGCAATAACAGTCCAAGATGCGATAAATATTCAGAACTATTTGATAACTTGAATATAAAAGGCTAAGGACTAATCAGTAAGTTTATTTGATAACTCAAAAAATACAATTAAGAAGATTCGAGAATTATCAATATCAAATTCTAGTACATGACAACAAAGTTTAGGAATAAAAATAATCACTCAAGTCTTTTAAATGCAAATAAAGGAAGAAATTTGAAGAGATTCCTGACAAAGATAAAGACTAAGCCAAATGAAATCAGAGACAGAGTGAGAGTGAACTGACTCATAGTAAATTACTTAAAAGGGCTAGAACCTTATATAGACTTATTTATAGTATATCGTATCAGGGAGGCAGCTCATAGCCTCAATGTGGATATTTTTTATTATTATCATTATGATTATTATAACAATAATTATTACTATTATTTTATAATATTAAAAAAAGTGAGAGTGCTATTATATATGAAGTGCTATCATTTTGGGTTGATCTATTTTTAGGCATTTCCATCCTCCTTAACTTTTCTTTTTTCTTTTATATGCTTTGATTACTCTACTAATACCTAGTTATTTAAATAGTAAATTAATTTATATATCACTATATTTATAATTATTTTACTTTTATAATAAATAAAATAAAATGAAATAAAAAACTTTATGGCAATTTATTCTCATATATTTTATTATTAAATTTTTGTTGGACTTCACATTTCTTTGAATTTCTCTGCAATGTTTGCTTTTTGACTTTTTTACTTTGCGGCTTTTAGCTGTTATATCAATTTTTATATTTTATTCTCTGATTGGGTGTGATATAAACAAAAATTTATAATAAATTTTCTAAACTAGAAAATATAGCAAATTTTTTAAAATAATTAGAAAAATTATTTGGTTTGAGAAATTGTGAGAATTTATATTGTTGGAGTAAATTGTTACTTAATAGCCATTGAATCTTACTTAAGGATTATTATAAAAATTTGCTAATTATTTATTTAATTTTTTATTAATTAGTGTAAATTAATCTTATATTGTTTGGGTCTCCCCAAAAAAATATTTCAAATCGATAATTTTAAAACGAAATTAGAATTTTTTTAATAAAAATATTAATAATATAGGTTATTTTTTGGGAGTTTTTTTCATAATTTTAGGTGCAGGAATAATTGTAGATATTTTTATTAATTTTAAGATTCAAAATATGTTTCTTGAAAGGAGTCGGTTTTTTTAAAAATATATTTTGATTGAAGCTTCGTTTCCTGCATTAATACAATTACTTATGAATGTCTCGCTCTATATATTTTGAATTATTCGAGCAATATTTATCAATATTTAATTATACGATAAATTATGATTAATTTGTATAAATATATAAATAATAATATCTTTTGTTCAGATATCCAGTGCTTATAATCTATAGAATCATTTTTTATTCTACCTCATATTTTATAAACTTCCTTAAAAATTTTTAACGAATTACCTTAAAATTCCAGTAATTTAAATTTAAATACTTTAATTTTAAGTAATTATAATTAAAGTAAGATCTATAAAGAATATTGAGATTGAACATTAATTTTATTTCTGTTTAATATATTTTGTTGTCTGTATACTATATAGTAAATTTTTATTGAGGTTTTTAGTAATGAGATATCATTAATTTGAAAACGGAGTCTTAGATCATTTATTAATATGTTAATATCAATTTTTATTATCATAAATATAATAAATTTATATTTTATATATAACCTTAGATTACTTTCGTTAACAATATAAAAAAAATATTATGTCATCTCTACTTGAAGATGAATTAGTGTAATAAATATTATTTATACTATAAGTCCATTAAATAAACAAATATATTATTAAGAAAATTATCAATAATAATTTATAATATTTTATTATATTAAAAATTTTAGTGAATTGAAAAGTTATTTAGGAAATTCGATTGACATTTGTTAAATATGCATAAGTTCAATAAAAATGTGAAAGCTTTGTCAAGCTAACTTGATATATGAATTTTTTCCAATTATTAAACTTTTTAAGGGTTATTTATTGATACATTATTATTGATTGTAGTATTAAAATATATAAATAAATATATATTATTCTATAGCTTATCAAATAAAATTCAAAATAATTTAAATAAACAATTCATGATCTCATTAAAAATTACCCATTAATTTTTAACTTTTATGATATAAAAATGTTAATTTTATAGAATACAATGGATTATTAGATTTCATATTTTTATAATCATGGCAGAATAAATTTAAATTGCTTTTATTAAACTTACAGCTTTTAAATATGTGTTTTTAACCAGTCTAAAATTTTTAAATGATTAAGATATAAAAATTATTTTTTGTAATTTTATAATTTAAAAATCATAAAATTTAATTAGGTTTTGGAAATTTTAAAATCTAAATAAATTAGAGAATTTTATGTCAGTTTTATTAAATTAATGGGGGGGGCGGCGAGTCTAAGTCGGTGCAAATAATTTTTCAAATTCCTAAGTCGGTGCAAAATTTTTTTCCAAAATCCTAAGTCGGTGCAAAAAGAAAAAATTTTTTTTCTCAAAAAATCATAAGTCGGTGCATAATAAAAGAAAATTTTTTTCAATCAAAAAATTGTTAATTAATTAATAAAATGTTAAATATCTCAGATAAAGATTCATTGGCCTTTTATTTATTGATTTTGAGTTGTCTCCTCCAAAGAGCTTCCATTAAAAAATTATGCAAATTGTCATTACTTACTGTATTATAAATATTTTTTATATATCTTTTCAGTTAATACCATAAACTTTCGATTTAATTTGTACCTCTTAAATTTCTAGGTCTTAAATTAACATTGCTATTTTCACTATCATCTTGCATTTCTACATCTTAAAATTTATTTTCTTCATTTTCATCATCTTAATCATCTTCATTATCATCATCATCGTCATCATCATCTTAATTATCATCGTCATCTTACTATTATTGATTAAATTAATTTTATTTTAGTTCTTCATGAACATATCTTTTATTGAATAATCCTGCTTATGAAAATTGCATATTTTAATATGAACTATAGCCATCATGATGTATGGTAGAACCCCTTTAAGAATATTATTGGATTATAGGCCATAAAGTATCTCTAGTTCTGTCTTAAACAATAAAAACTTTTGCTTTTTTAGTATCTCTTTCAACCATGCCAAATACCCAAATTTGTCTATCAACTCTCGTGTTTCTAATAAAGCCTTCGTCATGTAGAAATTTTCCATGAGTATATAAACTTTCATCTACTTCAATATCTCCCCTAAGTTTTTCATTTGGATCTTAGATATGAAATATCTCCATATAATTTGCTATTTTTTACCTGATTTCTTAGAAAATATTCTTTATTAATTTCTGATTCAATTTATAATTATACATACTTAAATTGTACTTAGTCTGTGAAGAACTATATCCCATTGCAAAGTAATGAAATACTAATAAATACCATGCTGATATTGGTTACTAATGTTTTTTGAATAGGAATAAAGTTTGAATTGATTTTTTTCTCCTGCATGGGCGGATACATTAGTATTCAACTTCATCTGGTGCATCTTTTCTTGGTTTTAAAATCATATTCTAATTGCATCCATCACATTTAGGATCATTCTCTAGAATCCCAATTATTTAAAGTTCTTCAATTACTTTTTCTATATCTGTGATAAAAATCATGACATCCATTATTAAATTAGATGTTTTTACAATATCTGAATGTCTTTTTTGTCTTTACATTAGGTTTTTATAATAATAATTATTAAATTATATTATACAATTTAAGTCAATATTTTTATTATAAGATTTTAAATATTTATTTATTTGATTGAAAAAAATTTTCTTTTATTATGCACCGACTTAGGATTTTTGAGAAAAAATTTTTTTTCTTTTTGCACCGACTTAGGATTTTGGAAAAAAATTTTGCACCGACTTAGGATTTTGAAAAAATTTTTGCACCGACTTAGACCCCCCCCCAAATTAATATATAGTAATTAATTTTTTCAATTTAAAGGATGAGTATAATTACAAGTAAAATCAATTAATTTATATATATTTATATATATAAAAATGTTAATTCCAATTATAAATTATAAAAATTTTAATGAGTGCAGTCGAATATAGCTTATATAATGAAGTTTATATAATAATCTTGAGATCGTCATTTCTCATCTCACTTCTTGAATTCTTTTAACTTATACTTTTAAATTTTTTTTAATACTAATATATGTTATTTGACTTTTAAATCCCATTATAGAAATAAATTTAAACAAATTTGATAAAAAAAATGTATAATATAATAAATTAATTTAAGTAAACATAGTCATGATATTTTTAAGTCATCATTCATTAGTTATTTTTTTTACCAGACCAGTTATTTAGAATTCATTGTTAGGTCAGTATTCCTATTTAATCTATAGTTTATTTAAAAATTTGTACGCTTTTAAAGAATAATATTTAATCAAATTATTTAGCATCAACAAAAATAATTATAAATTGAAATAAATTCTAAAAAAGCCATATTTAAAGTCTATAAATTATGCATGAAGCAACATCAAAGGTGTAGAAGTTGATTTTGTAGATATTAAGATATTTTGACTCCCAAAATCACGTCGTAATTTGTGTATTCGCACAGATCCTAACCGCATTGATGGTACAAATCTTTCTAATATTTGAAAGAACAAGAATTGGATAATTGGCTGCTTTATTTTAATTAAATAACAGCAGTTAATATACAATTAATATACAATTAATATCTTTAACGAACAATTAAACTAAACCTAATTATTCTTTAAATTGATTGCAGAATGATATTCCATTTTTGCCTTAAAAACCCTTTATAAAAAATTTTTTTTTGTTTTTAAAACTAAAATCATGCCTAACGTATTTTATAAACTAGGATATATTAATATATATTTATATATGTCTCTAAATTTGAAACTAACTAATTTAGAGCCAAATCTTTAATAACAATGACCAATTTATACATTTAAATAATTTATATTTAAAATTCATCTCTATTTATTAATTTTCACATTTAGCATTTATCTTTTATTCTCTTTACATTCTATATAAAAATACTCATGAACGTCTCTTGATTTTAAGAGATCATATTATTGATAATAATTTATTAATAATTCATGAGAAAATAATAAAATAGAAATTTAATTAATCAAAGAAAAATAATCAGATAATAACAATAAGATTAAAATCTTAATTACATATTAGACTTGTTATCATTAAAAATGGGGGTTAAGATAAAATACTAAAATAAAATATTTATCTCTAAAACCCCAAGAGTAAAATTTGATCGAATTTTAAGAATGAACAATTAATCAACAAAGAATATATTACTTGTCTATATATCAAATCACTCGTCAACAATCTTGCAAATCTTGTCGTAGTCCTTCTTCTCCTCCTTGGTCATAGTTGAGCTGCCTGCCACGCTGGCCTTGATGTCGTGCTTATACACAATCTCTTCCAGTACCACCTTCTAAGCTGGTCCGTTTCCACCTTTTCCCACACGTCGGAGAAGTGATCGATGATGACACAGGGTGCCCAGGGGTTTGCGATGTAGATTGCCTGCAGCCCCGAGTACACCTTGTCCTGGCTCACCCTCTCAAGCTTCTACATTTCGGTGTTGACGAGGTCCGCCTGGGCCTGGCTGGGTTGGGCATTGAATTCGTTGAGATTGTTCGCGACGAGGTGCTTCCTCACTTCTTGGGAAATGCGCTTCAACTAGTATGATGCTGCCAGAGACCTGGTCCAATGCCAAGCGAACAGGAGATCTTCATGATCCTCAGGATGAACTTCAAATCTCTCGATTGTGCTTTCATAGGAGGGCAAATCCTTTTCCCATCTCAACATTTCATAATGCCTGCAGACAAATTCAAACCAGCAATAGGTGGTCTTCATGATCCCCTTTTCATTTTCTTCTGCTCCATTACTAATATCAAAGTTTAATTCTTTAAATAAATTATAATTTTAATAGGGCGTATTAGATTTTAAATATTGGGAATTGGACTTTAATTGGCCTATTAAAAATTTTAGTATTAAAAGTTTGCCTAACTTACCAAATCAGTGTTGTAGAGGAATTTGAGGGTAAAAACAACATTGAAGCCCAGCAAAGATAGTCATTCGAGAGCCCTTGAAAAGACGCATCGTCCTCTAATCTACGAAACAGACAATTGTTTCCCAGGCTGAGATAAATTTCAAATAAGAATGGTGGGGTTTTGGCACTTTTAATAGAGTAAGGGTGATTCGTGATTTCGCAGATTGGGTGGCCAAAACCAGAATCAATTACAGTATCAGACAGCCTGCAGGCTCAGATGCTTCAGGGCATCGACCAAAGAGCATGCGAACGCGCCGGTGAGCCACCGCATGTCCAAGTGTGAGAGCTGCACAGCCAGGGCCTGCGCATAGCGCCGCAGTTGCTTCCTATAGCCTATTAAGGGAGGTAAACTTACTTCGTAGAGACAGGCAGGAGCATGGGGTTGAGGTCGCGGCACTTAATGAACCTGAATGCCTTTTCCACTGGAGCCATGTCGTACTGGTAGGAGTCCAAGAAGAGTATGGAGACGTTAAGCTTCTGCAAGACGCTATTGGTATAACTGCTGCGGTGGTAGGCGCAATGTCCATCAACAAGAGGGGGTGAGTGCCAGTTGGTAGTAGACTGGGTACCAGTTCCAAGATAAAGATGGCCCTTCTCGTTGTAAGGCACAAAGTATGGTTTCGATTTCGTTTGCATGAGGAGAGATTTCTCCTGACGAATTCCTCTGGTTCTAAAAGCTTTTCTCTACCCCTATACCATCCTGAGAGTGCGCTTGGGAAGGTGCTGGTTTGAAGAGTGTCATTAAAGAGTTTAAACATTTGATTGGCCATTCCATCGTTTGTTGCATTGAAGAGCCTCTGCACAAGGGGTCGTAGCATGCTGATAGATGTTGAAATGTAGCCGTTAACCTTGGGCTTCAGCAGGCAGTACCGTGAATGCTTCTTGAATCTTGTTTTCTGAAATAACCTAGTTCTCATATATTTGTGCTAGCAGCATTTTTGAGTATCCTAATCATCCTTGAGTCGAGACTACCTCGACCGTTTAATGGCGTCCAGACCAAGCATGATTAAATTTACTTACTCTCTCTAGGCATCCTGCTCTCTTTTCTCAGCTGTATTTAGTAGAGATAGCGTCGTTAGGTAGTAGTTCTGGAGGTGCTTCTGATCTTTGGTCGCCTTGATATACATTTCCTGGAGTTGGGTGTCCGTTAGCCTTGCAGATGCTGGTTTATTAGGCAAATTCTTGTTTAACGGTTATTTGTGGGTTGGTGGATTTTAATTATTTATTTATTTTTTAGTTCAATTTGTTTTAGTAGGTTGCTTAGTTTATTGCTCAAGTCCGGAGATAAGTCGCTCAGTGATGAGTACCTTGGTGAAGGATCTGCGCATCCTCTACTAGGGCCTGCTGAGGGTGTCATCTCCAGTTTTTTAACATTAGGAAGTCTTAATGCAGTGTCTATTGTGTCTTCTTCAACTGCCATTAAAGTATTTGTTTTTTCGTAATGAATAGGGCCCCCACCTCTAGCCTTAGGCGCGTCTCCATCTCTTTAATCTTTTGTAGCATCTCAAATAGTAGCCTCCATAGTCTCCTCTGTCTCTATCTTTCTCTAATTAGCATCATCTTCCAGAAATGTTAGCTTGCGAACTGAAGTGTGTTGCTGTATTGTAGAGTCCACCATCTCCTGGTAATAGGTAGTAACGTCGTCGCCAAAGATGGTTGAAGCTAAGTCGATTATCTCTTTCTTACATCTCTTCTAAACGGATATATTCTCCATGAAACGTCTTAGTCTTATCTTAAAAATGTCAGGCTCTGGTATGTGTGTTGGTACGAGGAGGGCCTGAAGGTTGGGCGGCAGCACCCGCAGGTCGAGCTCGACTGGAGATGGGGAGAGGAAGTTGATAATAGTTGGAGTGACTTGGTTATTAGTACTGATCATGCGAACAGTGGACCGAAGGCAAAATTATTATAATTTGGGGAGATTAGTATAAATAAAATTTAATCGAAATCAGCTTAATAATTTGGTAGCTTTATGTTTTATTAAGACACCCCTATCTATATATATATATATATTGTACTATGTTAATTAATCTAAAAGCTACCAAAAGTAATTATAAATAAAAATACTATATTTATTTTAATTTCAAATTCACAATTAATTCAAATTTTACTCTTGGGGTTTTATCATTATTATGATTTATGAAAAAATAAATGCTATTTTAATCTTATTTTATGTCTTAAAATAATTTGTTTATAATTTAATCATAAGATTTCTTTATCAAATATACAATTTTATAATTATTTCGTAAGAAACTTTGAGAAATTAATATATAATAACTTCTTAAAAGCCATAATTAATAATTGTTAATTATTTTTCCACACATTAGACTTCACTAGACTTAAGTTAAACTTTGAGATTATAATTTGTAAGTTTAAGATAAGATTTGTATTTTAATTCGGAATATTTTAATTATTCAAATAATCAATAATGCCAAAAATATTTATTCTCACAAATTTAAGCTTTTCAAATAACTTGAGTAAGAATTTGAATTTTAAAAGTTAAAATTTTTTGACGAAATAATTAAACTTATTGA
Source organism: Oxytricha trifallax (assembly GCA_000711775.1). Lineage (NCBI taxonomy): Eukaryota > Ciliophora > Spirotrichea > Sporadotrichida > Oxytrichidae > Oxytricha > Oxytricha trifallax. Next base: position 68,340 of record ARYC01018440.1, read on the forward strand.
CATTTAAGATATCTGTATAATATTGTATAAATATAGAGAACAACTTGCTTCATTCTCTTTTAACTCAGAATAACCAATTTTTGTGGGTGTCATCATCCCATTAAATATTTTTAGTATTATTTAAAACTCTGCAGATATTATTTTATTCATATTATAAACGAAATTTTGTTAAAAGCTTATATAGTTTCTGTGACTGGGCTCTTAAAATTGTAAAATTTAGACTGTTTTAAGCAATATGCAGTGTTGTTAAGCATAGTCCAAGTCCACACATGTTGCAAAGTGTTTTATATTTAATTTAAAATATTGAAATTATTCTACTTATTGTTTTTTAAAGGATTTACTTTATTTCAGTAAATTGTAATGTAAAATGAGTCTATCTCTACTGAGCTTAATCAATTAATCTTAAATGATCTAGGTTCTTCTCTATAGCATAAGATTCACATCGTTTTTAGCTTTGGCAGAGAGGATCATGCCACTCTTTGAGCAATTAACATTATAGGCTTCACTCGCACACATTTATTATCTCTTTAATTGATATTTTATCATTAAAGCTATAATGTACCCCCTAACTCCTATATATTTATATATAAATATACTTAAAATATAATAGATAAATGATATCTTAATGACTGCTTTGATGTGTTCTTGTTTCATCTTAGTCATAATATAATTCTTGTAGGAAAAGTAAGAATCATCTGATATTTCAAGAGATTTTCAAATTTCTCTTAGGAAGTATTAAAATATTTTAGTATAAACGATAATTGTCTTCCTAGATAATATCAAAAATATGATAAAAAGTAATTTTACTTATATTTAACTTAAATTATTTATCAAATTATTAAAAAACATTTTAACCAATATTATAAAGAATAAAACTGATAAGAAATCTCATTCTAGAACTTCTTTTTTTGGGGTTCTTGTTAAACATGTAGAAACCAATCACCAATTAATTTTGTGAATGAAATAAATGTCGGTAACTTAGTTTTAATCGTCATATATCACGTATTTGCCGTTTTGAGGAAATAATTGTCTGGGTTTAATGTTGAAATTTTATTTACTAAACTATATTTTTAAATAAATTGATTATAAATTAATACAAATAATTTATAAATAATTATACAATAAAAAATTAAATAGAAAAAAGAAGGAATTGATGTACTTTCTAATCTTAAAGAGATTTATGAATTAATAGAATATATCATCGTAGAATAACAGTACAATAATATTTATCCTCAATAATCTTGAAATAATATAATAAATTATTTTATAATATTAATAGAATATCTATATTAATAATTATCATGCGTCTCAGTGGCTTAAACTACTCTGCAATTATTCCAGTTATTATTCAAATGATCATTAATTATAACCTGCAAGGAACGCTTAGTTTATTTCTTTTAGTGAATCTATATAGTAAATTTAGCCATTCATCAAAATATATTAACATCAACTACAGCTAATTGCTTTTGCTAATTTAAGCCATTTATAATTAGATACAATAAGATTAATAATTAATTAATGTGGTTCAGTAGACTCGTCTTTTTCTTTATAGAAATCATAGAGACTATATATGATATTAATGAATTAGCCATTATAACTGGAGAGAAAGCCACTCACAAGATCATAACCAGTATGTAAAATCTACTAAATGTTTGTCTTTGGGTATATATCTCCATATCCAATAGCCGCTAAAGTTGTTATTATTCTCAAATATAAATATTAACTCCTTCGAAATACTAAATATGTTTGAATTATCATACTTGATTGATTTCGAATCTCCAGATTAAATTTCAATGCTAAAAACTAAATAACTAACCAAATAATTTTTTTAAAAAATTAATATAATCGCATATTATGAAATATTAAAAGCTATAATATTGTTAAAATACATTATAACATAATAATTAATAATAAGTGCAAGTAATTTTATATGCTTTTTTTTGGATATATTTATTCACAATAAAGAACAGCCTTGAGGAATTAATCAATAAAAATCATATTCCATTGCATTTAACATGAAAGTATAAATAAACAACACACAATCCTGCTCATAAGTTAATGCCTCAATGATCCTACGCATTCGTTTTTTTAGTGGGTGTGCCATTGAATAATACAGGAGAAGAGTCATTTTTAATTTTAAAGGGATGTGTGTGGTATAGAACCCCCTAGTGATTCACTCCATAGTAAGGCCTAAGACACGAATGGATATTAATGGCCTTCCCCAAATGCGCTTGTATTGTATAACACTAGAGAGTACAATCAATTTCAGTTAATCATTTAACTACCAGTTCTAGAGTTAAAAGTAAAATGATGGATAAGTATATCCAAGTCCAATGTTAAACATATTAATAAATTTCAATTTATTTAACATATATAAATGGTTTAATTTACTATAATACTAGACATAACATCCTAAAATACTGCTAAACTTTAAATTGGGCAAATAAAATTATTCATCCAAAAAACAATTATTTTAGTATGCTGCTAAAATACAAGTAACCCAAGAAGGCGTTAGATGATTGCAATTTCGGATTTACAAAATAACAATGAAAAATTGGATTTAATCATAAATAACTTTCAAAAAGATTAATTGTTAAGAAACATATATATATATATATATTTCTCAACCATTTATTCATTGATGCTTAATTGTCTATAATATTTAATTTATTAAGATTACCATATATATTAAATAATAAGCTTTAAATAAATATCTCTTAAAATTATGGAAGTCAGGTCAATTAGATAAATCAAAAAGCCTTGATGAATAGCAAATATTCACCTCTTTGTCATAGGAAAATTAGAAAATTTTAATCCTAAAAATATATATTTATAATCAATTAACATGCTAGAGTTGTTTTTACAAGCATTAATAATTTTCAAAGTGAATAATATACTCGCAAAATTAAGACAAAATGCATAGAATACCAGAATTTTGAATATTAAATTGATTTTGTACTTTTATTATTAATTCTTCCGATATGAATATTTTTTATCATAAAATAAGACCTAAATTTATGCAAGAAATGTATGTAAATGAATCAATATAATAAAAAAAAGAAAAGAGTAGAATATATAAATAAAATTCATTCTTTGGCGCAATTTGACAATCTCTCTCAGAGAATCTTAGAGTTATCATCAAAATGCAGTATAATGTACTAAATATCTGGGGTTTCGTTGACAAAATACTTCGTTATGTCCTTCTAAGCTCTTTTCTTATGATCTCAGAAAGTCAACTCAGATTACATAATTTTAATCTTGTCATCATCCAATATAATTCTTTATTAAATTATATCATTATAAATAAATACTTTTTAAGTGTCTTAAAAAGAAACTTCTGTGAATTTAGAGCTAACTTTTCTAAGTGAATGATGATATTTATACCGCCTTAAGGACTTATCATCATAATACTTCATTGATGTAGTGCGTTTTTCTTTTGCTGTTTTATTTTTCAGATGATTTCATTTACCAAGCATTTTCTTAAAATTAATCAAAGCTTTCTTAGATTTTTCTAATTCAAAGGATATTTAATCAAGATCAATATTATAAAAAGAATGTAAATTTAAGATTATACTTTAAAAATTTAAGTATATATTATTATTTGTGTTAAAATGAATTAAAAAATTATCTATTCATATAAACCTACTGTATAATCTTTTTCGAAAAACATAAATTGCTATTATATAATTATAAATATCATAAAAATGTATAATTTCCACAATATTGTTGTATCTCGTTATCTTCTATAGCTTCTCTATTATCTTCTTGGTTTACTCAACTTTGAACTCAGATAGATTGATAGAAAAAGGAAGATTAGGGTACTCAATCCCTCTTTCAGGTGCCTGTTAAAATTTGTAAAGTAGCTTCCTCTAACAAAATTGATCGAAACTATCAAATTCGTACTTGGTTCAGTTTTCATAAGTCTATCTAGATTTAAGCAAAGTCTACCTGGTTTTAGAAGGATGTTCTTTATTGGCACTTTAAGTAGGTTCTATCCACAAATTTAGATTCAAGAAGCAAAAAATAGCACCCAAAAATTCTAAAAGGATTTATTGCAAATTCTAGATAGATTTTACACTTCTTAAGCCTGGAAAAAAGTAAAAAATGGAGGAGAGACAGCAGCTGTAGCTGGAAGTAATAATCTTAACAGGCACCAAAAACAAGGAATGGATAAATCAGTATTTATATATAAAACCCCAAGAGTAAATTTTTTTCAAAAATAAGGGGTTAATATAAAATTACAGAAATAAAGAGATGTATATGATTATTCTAAATAAATTAATCATTATTAATTAAAAACTTAAAATCAAATAATTAATTAATTTATTAGTATTGTGTTTTACCAGCTTGCATCTTTCTCCTTATTAATCTTTGTTTTAAGTATTTCTATTTAATTTTTTTACCTTAAAACACTTAATTTCTTCAATTTTGAATTCTGTTTTCTTCTTGTCTAACACTTAATTATCTCAAATATTTCCAGAAAATCTTCTTTTTTAATATTAAGGAATTCACTTATATATTTCTGCTTTAGATTTTGTGATTTTCTCAGTGTTATTTAGAAATTCTTCTAGTACTATTAAGAAATCGTTAATTATCTCTTTAATTTAGTTTAAACATATTTAAAGTAATAAAAGTTAGTCAAACAGTTATTTAAGTATAAAGTTAAGTTTGTAATAGGGACTGATTCATAATATACAATCGTAGGTTCGAACCCTTTAAACCACGATTTTTTTATAAATGAATAAATTAATAAAGTCTTTCTTACTTATAATTGTTAATTCTTTATTTATCAATAATTTAACAATCATCTTATAACTAATTATCTTGGGGTTTTATATATATATATAACTCTTTGCAATTATAACTTCTGGTTACAGCCTTTTCCAAAGAATCAATTTATATAAACTAACATAAATATGAATATTAAAATGGGAGATCACAAACTAATCTAAACAAAATCTCAAAATATTAGAGTTTTCTTTAATGTTTGTCGCTAATATAATATAATATTTAAAATATATTAAGCCTTCTATTTTTATATTATCTTAAATATATTTTTAATTAATAACAAACAATAGTTAACTATTTAAAATGAGTGTTTTTACATAAGTACCGAATGCATTTTTGAGTTTTAAAATAAAATATACAGTTTTATTAAAGTAAAATATTTTTCATGGCATTTTTAATAATTTCTAAATAAGTTGAGCGCATAAAATTTTAAATTACTGTTTTTTTTCATCATAATTTTTATTGGTCTTTTTTTCCCCACATTAAAATAATATTGATTCATTAAAATGATTATATAAGAATTTTTGAGCTAACTCTCTTTTGTACGTTTCACTGATTAATTAACTTCAAGTTTGATCATTTTGCTCTTTTCAGCTGCAATTGCTTTGTTCTCATTCTTATTCTTTATATAGTCATTATCATTAGCTAGTTTTCCCATAAGAAATCATAATAATCTTTTATCATATTATGTCAAAAGTCTAGCTTGAAGTGGTATTACACCTATCCTCTCAAATTCTGTGGTTACTTCATGTTTTTGTCTCATTTCCTTGATGAAATATATGTTTCTGTCTCAATCTATTTCTTTGATATATCTTGAGTCAGGAAATCCTTTTAATTCCTTAATTTATTCTACTTCCTTTTTCCTATTGCTCATTTTCTCCCACCCTTGTTGATCTTTCTCTTAATGCCTGTAAGTAATTCCTTTTTACACAATATTAATCATAACCTTCAACCAAAAGCCTGTGTGTAGTCGTATTCTAATTCAACACAATATATGAAATAATCCATGTCATGTGATTAAATGAACTTCGTATGAGCTATAATATAGAATATCTAACACGAAGTTCTGTAAACTAGGTTTAAGTACTATTTAGTTTTCTCCGAGAACTTATCATTAAGGAAGGTTCTCACACTAGGACATTGTAGACTTTGAAATTAATTCAAATAATTGCAAAAGAATTATATGATTAATGTGATGCCATAAAATTAAATATTTTTATATTTGAAGTTTTCTGGGTAATCTAAAAAGTGCTAGAAGTCTAACTATTCATAATTCTAATGAGTTAAATATACATATAAGCCTTTGTATTTCGTTATCACCTGGTAAAAAGATGCCTAACATAGGAGATAAAAATAGAAAAGATTGAATAAGCTAATTTGTACATGTATTGCAGTGAATTCTATCAATAAATTCCAGTACCTATCAATCATTAGCTTTATCAAATATTAATGCTTTTAGAAAAGATATAGGATGTTGGAAATATTCATTCCTCTAAGAGTAATCTATTGCACCAACATCATTAAAATTCACAACAAAATTTCTTTGATTTTCCTAAATATCTCCTTAAGATTAAATTGATGCAATCTAAATCCTAAAGAAGCTTTGAAGAGAATGGACTATCGAAACATATGAAAAAACACACGGAAGCACATATCAACATGTAAAACGTCAATATTAATGAATTGGCTCCTTCAATTTTTACAATTTAATATTGGATAAAAATAAGAGTTTGAGACCTATTATTCATAAGAAAATTAAAATTTCATTGATTTTTCAAAATATCACTTTGTCATTGGCTAACAGGTGGGTTTTCTTTGGCTTACAGGTGGGTTTTCTTTGGCTTACAGGTGGGTTTTATTTGGCTTACAGGTGGGTTTTCTTTGGCTTACAGTGGGTTTTCGTTGGCTTACAGGTGGGTTTTCGTTGGCTTACAGGTGGGTTTTCGTTGGCTTACAGGTGGGTTTTCGTTGGCTGACAGGTGGGTTTTCTTTGGCTTACAGGTGGGTTTTCTTTGACTTACAGGTGGGTTTTCGTTGGCTTACAGGTGGGTTTTCGTTGGCTTACAGGTGGGTTTTCTTTGGCTTACAGGTGGGTTTTCTTTGGCTTACAGGTGGGTTTTCTTTGGCTTACAGGTGGGTTTTCTTTGGCTTACAGGTGGGTTTTCTTTGGCTTACAGGTGGGTTTTTTTTGGCTTACAGGTGTGTTTTTTTTGACTTACAGGTGGGTTTTTTTTGGCTTACAGTGGGTTTTCTTTGGCTTACAGGTGGGTTTTCTTTGGCTTACAGGTGGGTTTTCTTTGGCTTACAGGTGGGTTTTCTTTGGCTTACAGGTGGGTTTTCGTTGGCTTACAGGTGGGTTTTCGTTGGCTTACAGGTGGGTTTTCGTTGGCTTACAGGTGGGTTTTCTTTGGCTTACAGGTGGGTTTTCTTTGGCTTACAGGTGGGTTTTCTTTGGCTTACAGGTGGGTTTTCTTTGGCTTACAGGTGAGTTTTCTTTGGCTTACAG